>JAQFVV010013678.1:0-85392 GCA_028023455.1 Epiperipatus broadwayi | reverse complement strand
AAAAGCTAATTAACAATTTCTGTTTATTTTGTTTTCCAGATTATTTGGAGATTATTCAGAAAGCACATTCTTTTAATAAATGAAAGATTTCTGATTTTAATCCAGTTAAGTTATTATTAATAAGTTTTTTTTATTAAAATTTTATGGATTCAGTTATTTTGTTTTCCTGTTCACGAAAGTTAATATTTTGTTTTGATATTTTTTTAATCTTGTATTTTACATAGTCTTACAGTAGTAAATATTATAGTTGAATATACCAATTTTAAGTAATAAATTGTACAGCACAGCCATACCAATCTAATTTAGATCATGATTTTTTGTTTTCAAAAATTCTTTTATAGATTTTAAAGTATATTTTTGTCAATTATAGATTTAACAATCCAAAATATACGCTGTATAATAAAACTAGGTCTACATACAAAGAAATACCATCCCTTTATTTTATAGTCACTTTGTTAAATGATTAAGTTATCATTCATTATGACTCACAATACATGTATTAAATTTTTAATTGTTAAATATATTAAAATATATTCTGTATCCATCCATCAATAGGTTCAATACTCTATACCCCTCCTCATTGAATTAAGCTATTTCTCTGAATTATAAATACTAATACAAGTACAGTAACTAGTCAAGTGTTGTTTGCTGAGAAGTCATCACAACAGCCTTGCAAGCAAGTAGTTGGTTGCAGATGGTTGTGGGTTCGCATCACGGCTGATGCTATGACATATGTAAAAAAAAAAGTACAGTAACTATGAAACCATTCAAGACTAAACTAGTCCTTCTTAACACAAATTTATAAGAGATTCACTCATTTATTATGATTTGGGTATACTAATTGCATATATCAAAATAACTGTTTCCCTTTTTGAATAATATTAGTTTTATTTTCTGCTATCTACTTTTTAATGCTTTCATTGATGTTGAAAATTTTGTTTGTATTTGTTAACATGATAGAGAGTGGTATAAAGATTTTTTTTTAATTTTTAAAATTGTTATTTAATATATTCAAGTTCATTATAACTTGTTGAAATTTTATACATTTGTCTAAAATGTTCATGAAAGTCATAAAACACTATTTTTTTTTTAATAAGTGACTTAGTTTTTTAGATATATACATAAGGAATATGCATATTAACTTACAGAAGTTTGTGAAAGTAATTAAAAATAAAATTATATGTATTAAGTGAAGTTAATTTACAATATAGTTTTGGAAATTTTTTAAAAAAATAAAAAATTGCCAATCAAAATAAAAATGTTAAATACTCATTTAAAAGAATATTTCATATTTTTAATCACTTATATACACATATACTATTATGTGCACATTATAAATATGATATATACATAAGGGATTACATTTTAACTTACAGCAGAAATATCTAATGATATATATATATATATAATACTTAAATACAAGTATATTATATATATTTTAAGCTAGATGTAATTACAGAGGATTTGAACACCTACTTTGAGGTTCCCTTTAGTCATCAACTCCATCTTATACAACCAACACACATGACTGCATATATGTGAAAAAGATAAATGATCTGCAATGCACATATTTTGTGCTGAACAAGCACTCATCAGTGGTCTGTATCATCACCTTCCACATATATATAATCAGTGCTTGGTTTATAACAAGATAACACATATTCAAACTTTAATGAACAGGCTTCGATCTTCTCCACCCCCCAACTATTCATCCATTTATATCATTGAAGTTTGATCATTAAAGTTTGAAAATTTGCTATCTTAATATAAAATAAGCACTGATTGCATGCATATTATGAGAGAACCGGTTCAAACCTGGTTTTTAGTGATTTTTAATTTAAATTAGTTTTTTTTTCTCTTTTTATTATTACGTAGTAAAGATTGTTAAAGGTAAATGTATCTCAGAAAAGGGGGGAGTCATAATCTGTTGTTTCAAAACATTTATGTATGCATGGGTTATGGGTGTGTGCATGGATGGGTTTGATGGATAGAGAGGGGAGAGATGAGGTTTTCGTATGTTTTCTTCTGTATTTTTTTTTGTTTTATTTTGTGAGAAACACAGAAATTTCCAGAAACAAATGAAATTTGAAAGGTGATAAAAAAACTTTCACATGTCTCTACAGGAATCCAGTTGGGCATAAAACAAGAACAGGAAATAGAAAACCAGTGAACTTTCTAGAAAGAATGGAAGGGGGTATAAAAGAAAAGGACCCAGAATGTCGTGGTCTTGTCCCTGCAGAGAGCGAAGTATAAATTTGAAAAATATAAGTTACATAGCGAAATTAATATAATTTTTCACAAAATCATGGCAGAAATGGATATGTGGGGGTGAACATCTAATGTGTCAGACTCAAATCTTAGTCCCAGCTAACTGTATGCTGCTATGATTGTTTTAGAATGAACCAGTCTCATTGGATTGAAAGTTACCAACACAATTGAAACTTCAGGAAAGCAAGATTGCTAAAGTAAAAAAAAAAACTGTGTCATCATATGTTTACCTGAACTCATATTCAAAAATAAAAATGTGTTTTCATTCTATGAATTCCCTGGGGAAATGCAGGTAATATTAACGTTTATATTAACTTCAATCAAAAATTCCTCAACAGATTCTTTAGACGTTATAAATAAAAGAAAAAAAATAATAATTTGTGTAAGCTTGTATGGCCGTTTATAGCTGACATCACGCTTTACACCCAACTAAGAGTTGCAAAATAACCATAAGAAACTTTAGATATATTTTTTAAGAAAAAGACAAAAGGGGAGGAGAATTATTTTTCAATCTCTTCTCAACTGTTAAACCTTATTTTAAATGGAGATGATATGTGTGATGGTGTGCGAGTTTCTGGAAACAGCAGAGTATTTATTTCATGTAAACATATAATAAATTTGTTCTTTAATCATATATATAATAAAATAATTTCATGTAAACATATAATAAAGTTGTTCTTTAATCATATATATAATAAAATTATCAACTAATGGCAGCTAGTAAACTTGTGATAGATTTGTTAGCCAGTAAATCACATACATTATATATTGTGTTTATATTGTTTTCTTTGTTCATATGTACTCGTAGCTCATTATGAGGGTGATTAATTCCCAATTCACATCTGCTCCCAGTGATAGTGCCACCCGACCTGAGTCTGAGCTAGTCAAGGGTCGAACCTCTCTAATCTATAAGTGTTTGTATCAAGTGAGGTATCATTAGTGTATACATATTCACGTAATTCTTATATTATACAAGATTGGTGCTTGGAATCCACTGGATATCCATAAATATACATTGGGGAAAGTTATTTATATTTTTATCTGAGATTAGAATTAAACGGCAGGTTTTGTTAGAATGTAAAATATATATGTGTGTGTGTGTATTTTATATGTTCTTATAATTAATAATTCATGCATATGTATATGTGTGGTTATAAATATGGGTATATATGTCTACCAGTCAATTAGAAAGGGAAGTTTTGTTACAATGGTGTACCAACTAAAGGGCCTCTCAAAGAAAAGTAGAATGAAATTGGGAAAAAGAAGAGATATAGGGTTAGTTGTGAGATATTTCAATTTTGATAAATTGTGTTTTGTATATTTTTGTAAAGAAAAAAGCAAACCATCAGAATTCAATAAATCTGCTACAAAGAAGGCAGAAATGTGTTTAGACTTGTGTAGAGAAAAATCTGTTTTAGCAAGACTTAGAAAGCCAAATAAAGGGGGAAATGAAATTGTAGAAGGGAGAGGCAGTAAAATGGTAGTTGAGGCTAACAAGAATGCAGTGCAAGGTGTTGGAGTCGGGGATGGATCCAAAGTGTTCAATATGAAATAAAAATACAACAGAAAGAGTTTATGAAAACAAGGACACAAGAGAAACTGGACTAAAAAAAGGGGGATCAGGAAGATATTTTGGAATGGATTTTGGGAAAACTAGAAAGTTTAGAGACTAGATTCAGAAAATTGGAAAAGATAATGAATAGAATAAAACAGAAGGTAGGTATTAAAAATGAAAGTGATCCATGCAAAAAGGAAGTTGAAGGTATGGGATTCCTAGATCTGAAGAACAAAGATGAACAGAAACAAGGCACCCAGTTAAACCTCACAGGAAAGCATACAGTGGTGGTAAGTTATGTGGTGGTACAAGAGAATGCAAACCAATTCATAAAAGTTTGGCCATTTGCCAGTAGAATGGGGAGAAGTCTTTGTAGAGCATGTATGTAGCATGGGGAAATATTTTAGTGTAAACCACATGATGGAGAAAAATAATCATGCTCAATCATGGTAGGACACACTGTTTCAACAGTCTGTGACTTTCCAAGAATATTAAAAAGAAGTGAGAGAGGCCTTTTGGTCCATTGATAGACAGGAGATGACATGCTATCAAATTACGCAGAAGTTCAGGGAAAATTGTGGTGATAGTTATTCACAGTTTTTCCATAGAAAGGTGGCCAGATTGTGGACATTGGACATGTGAAATATCTGACAGAAAATCATATAATCCACATCATAAAGCACAGCATGCCAATGAAGGTAGAGCAGATGATGTTGGGAGAAGGGAAAGCATCTGTTGAAGAGATTGCTGAGCGGCTCAGTGCTATTGACATGAGCTCACATGATTAAGGTGGGCAGTCCGAGGTGATAAAAGATGATGGAGAAGAATGAAAAATGAAAACAGAGATGTTCCCAAAATGGAAGAAGGTACAAGAAGGAAGAAGACTGCCTGAAAAGCCAAACTTTGGACAAGAATGGAAAGCAAACAGACAGATGAGGTCAGACAGGAAATAAAATGAAAAGGAAAAAAAGGGGGGAACCAGCAGGTTAACACATAAGGAGATAGGAAATGCTGTAAAAGAGCCATTCAAATATGTAAGAGGTATTTGAAGGCTTTGGAATGGATGGGTATTGTGACAGAATGGGTTTAAACCAGGTCACAACAAGCATAAAATTTTAGTGATCTTAAATTTAAAGTAGTTTTTTTCTCTTTTTATTATTATGTAGTAAGAATTGTTAAAGGTAAAAATTTCAGAAAAGCAGGGGAGGTATACTCTGCTGTTTCAAAACATTTATGTATGTAAGGGTTATGGGTGTGTGCATGGATGGTTTTATGGTTAGAGAGGGGAGAGATGAAATTTTGTTATGTTTTCTTCTGTATTTTTTTTTGTTTTGTTTTATGAGAAGTGCAGAAATTTCCAGAAACAAATGAAATTTGAAAGGTGTTAAAAAACTTTCATGTGTCTCTACAAGAATCCAGTTAGGCATAAAACAAGAACAGGAAATAGAAAACCAGTGAACTTTCTAGAAGGAATGGAGGGGGGTATAAAAAAGGACCCAGAATGGTCATGGTCTTGTTCCTGTAGAGAGTGAAGTATAAGTTTGAAAAATATAAGTTACATAGCGAAATTAATATAATTTTTCACAAAATCATGGCAGAAATGGATATGTGGGAGTGAACATCTAACATGTCAGACTCAAATCCTGGTCCCAGCTAATTGTATGCTGCAACAATTGTTTTAGAATGAACCAGTCTCATTGGATTGAAAGTTACCAACACAATTGAAAGTTCAGGAAAGCAAGATTGCTAAAGTAAAAAAGAAACCAAGGTGTCGTCATATATTTACCTGAACTCATATTCAAAAATAAAAATGTATTTTCATTCTATGAATTTCCTAGGGAAATGCAGGTAATATTAACTTTTATATTAATTTCAATCAAAAATTCCTCAACAGATTCTGTAGACATTATAAATAAAAGAAAAATAATACAAATTTGTGTAAGATCATATGGCCATTTATAGATGACATCACACTTTACACCCAACTAAGAGTTGCGAAATAAATAAGAAACTTTAGATATTTTTTTAAGAAAAAGTCAGAAGGGAAGGACAATTATTTTTCAATCTCTTCTCAACTGTTAAACCTTATTTTAAATGTAGATGGTATGTATGACAGAGTGCAAGTTTCTGGAAACAGCAGAGTATTTATTTAATGTAAACATATAATAAATTTGTTCTTTAATTGTATATATAATAAAATAATTTCATGTAAACATATAATAAAGTTGTTCTTTAATCATATATATAATAAAATTATCAACTAACGGCAGCTAGTAAACTTGTGATAGATTTGTAAGCCAGTAAATCATGTACATTATATATTGCATTTATATTGTTTTCTTTGTTTATACATACTCATAGCTAATTACAAGGGTGATTAATTCCCAACTGACATCTTCTCCCAGTGACAATGCTCCCTGACCTGAGTTTGAGCTAGTCGAGGGTCGAACCTCTCTAATCTATAAGTGTTTGTATCAAGTGACGTATCATTAGTGTATCCCCTTTGCATAATTCTTATATTATAGGATTGGCATATGGAATCCACTGGATGTCCATAAATACACATTGGGAAAAGTTATTTATATTTTTGTCTGAGATTAGAATCAAAAGGGAGGTTTTGTTAGAATGTAGAATATATGCATGTGCATATTTTATATGTTCTTATAATTAATAATTCACGCATATGTATATGTGCAGTTATAAATATGTGTATATATGTCTACCGGTCAATTAGAAAGGGAGGTTTTATTACTATATATATATATGTAAAGCATTATACAATTACAAATATCCAGTAATACCCTCTGCTTAATAGTCTATATCTCAATAATAGCGAACTTCAAAATGATACCACTTTGAAGTTGTATGCTAAAGGATATTAAATATTGAAATACAAACTAACTCAAACACAGAGCATAAAATTTTAAATAAGCAAACAATCTTAAATTTTGCTAATAAACTAACAAGTTTACAAACTGTGTTAAAGACAAACTAAACATTAGATTTTAATCTTTAAATAATTCTCCCAAACTATAAATGAAAATAAAGTTACTGTTAACACTAAGTGAAACAATCATACAAATATATAAACCATTATACAATTACAAATATCCAATAACACCTTCTGCTTAATAGTCTATATCTCAATAATATCCTTTAGCATACAACTTCAAACTGGTATCATTTTGAAGTTTGCTATTATTAAGATATAGACTATTAAGCCAGGGTGTTACTAGATATTTGTAATTGTATAATGGTTTATATATTTGTATGATTATTTCTGTTAGTGTTAACAGTAACTTTATTTTCCATATACGTGTGTGTGTGTGTGCAGGAGACTCTAATTTGGATCTATTGATGAGTTCTGGTTCAACACAATATATATATATATATGAAAAACAAAAAAACACAAGTTAAAACTTGCTAACACTTGTATTTATGACAATAGATGGCATTCTACCAAAAACACCAGGCGTAGTTTTTTGTTTACATAAATGTCAGAGCAAGCACTCACTATCTCTAACTTTAATTTCCACCTTCAGATCATGATTTCAAGCTATTTGCTATCATCAGTGAAGGACAGGAATAAGAAAATAGATCTAAACACAAACTCTGAGCATTTATGAAACAGTTTCTATTCAGCTTTCAAGCGTGAATCTTTTAGACACATATTGTCTTCAAACTCAGCATAGCAAGCCAGATAGCTACATGGGTCTGATCTCAGTTCAGCATCACCACATAGTAGAAGCCTCTGCAATATATATCATTGCAAGAAAGACCTCAAAGGTACATTTATGAAAAACAAAAAAACACAAGTTAAAACTTGCTAACGCTTGTATTTATGACAATAGATGGCGTTCTACCAAAAACACTGTCAAGCATAGCAAATAGCTTGAAATCATGATCTGAAGGTGGAAATTAAAGTTAGAGATAGTGAATGCTTGCTCTGACGTTTATGTAAACAAAAAACTACGCTTGATGGTGTTTTTGGTAGAATGCCATCTATTGTCATATATATATTGGAGATAATTTTCTTTATTTGCATGTATGTGGTCATATGTATCAGTTGTATAAGATGGAATGGATGACTAAAGAGGGCTTGAATGTCTAAAGTCAAATCTCATTAGTGTACCTACAAAAATTGAAATGTCAATATGTGGTGAAATGTTGATTGTAATTTTCTACCCTTAATTTTAATAGTGAATGTATTGTCTTGGGAGTATTGAAATTTTACTATAATAATAAGAATTTTAAAACAAGAAATATTTATTATTATTTGCAATGTAATAATTATGAATTGATTTTATTCAATTTAAAAAATGGACATATAAATAATAAAGTTTATAGTTTTGATAAAATTATTATTCTTTCTTTCTTATATATATTTTGATTATTGCAGTCACAAATAGTTGATTACAAATAATATACATGAATATTTAAGGTCTTAAATATGTCTCTTATTTTGCTTATATGACATATGTAATATTATATTAAAGTGATATGTATAAAATATGCATTTCAAGTGTAGTAGGGTAAGAATGTAATATGAATTGTTTTAATTTATGTTTCAGCAGTCTCATCCTTAATATGATACTTCTAATTTAAACTGCTGTGGTTAATAAATCATGCCTAATATTTTGTTATATCAAATTTATTCGTAGGTTTGCCAACATTATGATTTCAAACATTAGCCAGTGTGATTAATATATATTATTAAGCTGATCATGTAAATATTACATCAGAGCAATTAAATAAGCTCTAAATAAAGACTCTCTATGGTAAACCAGATTATTTATTTAAACTTATGCTGAACATTACTGTTAACAGGAGAAAAACTGGTTATCCTTAGGTTTTGCATCTGAAGACTATGGCACTTATAAAATACTAAAATAAATGTCACAGTGTAATTCTTCATGGGCTTCAGTTTCTAATACTCAGTGCCCTAGGACTGAATGGTTTGTCATGATTAATAATAAAGAACTTATCAGTTCAGGATGGCAGATAGGTTTTAAATACTGTTCTGGACCCTTGTGTTCCAGTTCTAAAAATATAGCCATCCAAACTGAAGATTGGGTGGCTTGATACTGTAAACCATCTGAAAAGAAATGTGTAGCAAGATGTTAGAG
Organism: Epiperipatus broadwayi; assembly: GCA_028023455.1. Taxonomy (NCBI): domain Eukaryota; kingdom Metazoa; phylum Onychophora; class Udeonychophora; order Euonychophora; family Peripatidae; genus Epiperipatus; species Epiperipatus broadwayi. Next base: position 76,443 of record JAQFVV010013678.1, on the reverse strand, counting down.
CACACTTGGTGCTTAACAAAACACACCTGTAATGTCTAGAAATACTAATATGTATATATAAAAGTTAATTAATTATTGTGCCTAAATAAATAGTTTTTGTCTGTAGAAACTAACTTGACCCAGCTCTTGGATAGAATATAGCAATCATGTTTTGTAAATAGTTAACTAACTATTAATTTAATTAATATACTGAATCTGTATTCATATATAAGATTTAGTTAGGGAGGAGAAAGTATATTTAATGGCCTTAACAACATTTAGAAATTACTTTTAATATCACCCTTAGCTATTATTTCATTTCTAACTAATAAATGACTATTAAGCTGATAATTTAGTAGGCAAACCTTACTAAGCATAATGCAGTTATAAAAATGACTAAATATTTATAATAATGGCACATAGCAATCGGTTATTATCTAGTAGAATAAGATTTCAAAGCAGAGATTATATATGCTAAAGAGCATTGACAGATCTTATGCTGAAGAGCTTCCAATTGTCTATACCCAAAAGTTTATAAAAATAATTAATTACTCGCTGTCTTGAAATATTGGCACATCTTAACATAAATTAAATAAATGAAAATGAAATTATTATAACAACTATAGGCATGACAACAATTTATAAAGAGAATATAGAATAATAACTGAATACAGTTATTATGAGTGAAAGAAATGAATTATATTTAATATACCATCAAGTTTACAGTTTAATTTTAGAATGATTTAATTTAATAAGAAATTTATAATTAAAATGAATGCTCATAGAATTACAATAACTAGATCAATAGTTTAAACGATAGATTAGAAATTAATTTAAATGCTCTCCAGTTTGAAAACTACCAATTTCTTTTTACATAAGGCACATAAGGGTAGATGTTATGGCAATTGTCTTTTGATAGTTTTGCTAGGTGGTGAAGTCCTTCCTCTGCAGAAGGCTGTGGCTAGAATCTCCATCCTGTTAATGATGATGATCACCTTCCGTAGAGGCATGTAGAATGGGGCTGAAGGCAACTGTTTTTCCAAAGGAAGAAATAGCAAATCTGTGGCCATTATACCCACTCATTATAATATTTGAACCAGTGTAGGTTTATGTAGCAACTATCTTATAAATTATAGAATATATAATTACAGTGCCAAAATATAAAGTAGTTATATTTTTCTACTCCTATATTATATTTTCTCACAAGTTGGATTCACAGCACAGAAATCCATTAACTTGTCTACAAGTTTGACTTTAATTTACAAAAATGACTTTACTATTGTTTAATTTTTTTAATCATCTAATTTTATCTTGGTTTAGCCAACTCAATTCCCAATTGACTTAAAATAGTGCTATTTGAACAAGTTTTGTTTTTGACTAAATTATACTTTAAAATTATTATTGTCTATATATAGATTTACGGAATTAATTTTCATGCATCTTAAAATAGATACGTGTGGCATGATTTTTATTGATAACATATTTATTTTAAATTAGAAATTTAACAGATCTTTTTTATTAATATTTCGCTACATATGTATGTTGGTCCTATGTAAAACTGTACATATATATGTGACTCTCAATGAAACTAATGAAATAGAATTATAATACATAAATTTATAAAATTAAAAAGATCTAAACTTTTAAATATAAATATACTGCAGTATACTTAAATCTATTATATATCACAGCCTGCACTCATATACATATATAACGATGTTTTAGAGATGTATACATGTACTCAAGGGGTTTAAAGTTAGCACAGATGTACATAAGGGATAGAGTAGGTAAAATGGATCATCTGAAAGAATATACCATTTCAATATTGAGAATCTAAAAGAACAATATTTTGACAATCATTCATTGGTATTTTATTTTATTTTCATTAAAATTATTTATTATAAAGATTAGAAATATCATTAACTTTCTTGTATTTATTTCAAGGGTGTATATGTTCAACAACATATTTTGTTTCACATATTTTAGATTAAACATGTTATAGAGGAAGTTTGATGTACAATCATTTATTTTATTAAATTGATTTCAATGGAGAATATATCTCATAATGCCTAATTGAATTATCTATATATTAAGCATTTATAAATTATATGTCAGACACATTTTTTTTTATATATATTCATTGTTGATAAACTTTAAATTTGTTTAAAATAATAATAGACTTGCTTAGTTGTCATTCAATTTTTTTAATGCAAATGTAATGGCTAATAATATTCTGACAAGATAATTTTCATGTATTTACTTGCGTCACATAATTTATTATAAGTAACCATAGAACAGTCTGGAAATTAAACCATAGGATTGATGTCTGTAGCCAATCATACATTATTCTCTTTATATTAAATTTAATATTTTATCATTTGTACTAGCTAGATAGATGTATAATATATATTTTTATATGGTAGTAAATTAATTGATTTAGAATTATTAAATATTTAATAGGTTATTAAAAGTTTATTATAATTATTCTATTAGTTATATGTAACAGTTATGTTAGGATAGAAATTTATAACTGAATTGATTCGATAACTTACAAAGTATAAATATGATAACTGAAACACAGGCTTAATATACACAATGTGTCTATATATGTAATATAGGGTATATGAGCACAAACTTTCACATGACCCACCACTCTCCACTCTATCTAATAACACTGATACACTCAAGCACATATATGCTGAAAAGATAAATAATCACCAATATACGTATTTCATGCTAAACCAGTAATCATCAGTTGGTCCAGATTATCATCTCCCACACATATATACTATAAGTGCTCAGATATATATATATTAAGATAGACAATCTTCATACTTTAATGGACAAGCTCCAATCTACTAAACACTTCAACTCTTCAACCGTCCATCCAATTGAAAATTAAATATGGTAATTATTTAAGATAAATAAAAGCAATCACAATCGGTTGCTTGCCTATTCTTTTAAGCTATTAGTTATTGGGTGAATATGAAGTTAGTATTTAGTTATAAAGATTTTAATTTTATTATATTATAAAATTGATAATAGTATATCACAATTGATATTTGAAGTTTATTAAATAAAGTGATTTGTTTTAATTATATTTAAAATTCATTGGTTTAAATTGTAAATTTAGTTTAAATACTAGACTTTAATATTGACATTTATATTTCACATATTATGATAATTATAATTTAAAATTTGATAAATCAGTATTATCAGATCGAAAAATTATTTGTTGTGATTTACTAACTGTATTTCAATAAGTATCAAATGGGAATCCATTGCTTATTTCAAATTGTTATATAATCGGATATTTAATTTAATACACTGTACAGGCTTACATACACCTGCACATATATAATGTAATATATAAGGGGTTTAAATTTAGACTTTCACATGACCCTCAACTTTCCATGCCATTTCATATTGCTGACCAATCTGATCACACAAATGTTGAAAAGATAAATAATCACCAATATATGTATTTCATGCTAAAACAGAAATCACTATTGGCACAATGTAAACTTTCCACTTTCCTTCATGGTGCCAATCTGGAAAGTCACTATATATATATATTATCACTAGATGGAGCTTTACCAATAGACCACTATCAAGCTTGTTTACATAAACGCTGAGAGAGATGGTGATCATAAAATGCAAACTATAGCAAGTTATGACATTTATAACTTGTTTTGTTTATATATATATATATATATATATATATATATATATATATATATATATTAGTTTACATAACAATATAAATAATTGCTTTCAGGCTAAAAATTATGATAAATCTTTATTAATTAAATTTCATTTAAAATAAATATAAAGTGTCTATAGGCTATTATTTAAAAGTAGTTTTACCTAGGTTTTTATGAATTGTTAGTTTCCAACAAGTTGGCTTTTTTATCTCCATCAATAGTTCCAAGACTTGTCTTCATTTATTTGGCTCAACAATGGGAGAGAGAATGCAACATTTTTTTCTTTAGGGCTTAGGCATTTGCTCTGGACATTGGCTCCAGGTTAATTTTAGCAGACATTGTGCTTGGAGTTGTCAAACACTCCTATGATTGTTCTGCATCTTCTGCATTTATGTGGACCATAGCAATAATTGACTAACTAACTAATGTGTTTACAGTTTTTGAATATATGGATCTCTGGTTATTTGGATTCTCAATGAAAATCTCGACTCTACTTTTTGTCTGAACTGAATAATAATAATCTGAACTGAATCATTAACAGAATGAAGACCAGACTGAATTACATATTGAAGACCAGACTAATTTGATTACAAAATGAAGGCCAGAATGATTCAATCACAAAATCCAGACTAGACTGATTTATTGATTGTAGACCTAACAGAAGAACAATAACCAACTTGTAACTTTTATACTTTTTTCTCTTCAATTGTTTATTTCCTTATATTTTTAATTTTGATCATAATTTAAAATCTGTTTTTATTTTTTTTTACTTTTGCTTTAGTCTAATCTTTTGCTTAAATTAATCTACCATCTCTTTATGGAATGGTTTACATCTTTAATCAGCCATCTTTTAAATTAATTACATTTTCCAAAGTTTTTCTTTTACAAAATACTTTTTTTTCTGTTTTTACATTTGCTTACTTTTTTATGCATTTTATTATTTTAATTTATAAAAGAGAAGAGTTTTCATTAAAAACAAATTTTATTCTAACTATAGATTTCCAAAATATATGCAATCTCTTTTTTCATTTTTAAAACTGTTTTAAAAACACTCCTTAATTAATTATTACTTTTGGATTATTTCCATTTCTTTGATTTTATTTCTTTCTTAATAAATCTGATTTCTTTTTAAATGAAAAATATGTAACATGAGCTATATATGTGTGCCTGGTAACATATTTTTTGCTAGCTTTACAATATATATGTTTGATTATTTAAATCATGTACATAAAAATCTAATAAAGTTAAAGGATGAACAATTCACTATCAACTTCTGGAAATATTTATTAAAGCTCTGACAACAAATAACTGAATGTCAAGCATTTGTGGTCAAGAGGTCAGTACAATTGCCTTACAATCAGTTGTTCTGGGTTAGCGGGTTCATTTCCCGTTCAATGCTATGACACATGAGAGAAAAAAACAAATAACTGAATGATACTTCATGTTTTTCAGCTACAAATTTGTTAAATTTAAACTGAAGCTGGTTGTTACATAAACATCCCCATTTAATATGTAAACCATTTGTAAAAAAACTCATTAAAATTACAGATAAACAATTAGTGTAAAAATCTATTAGGTATATATTTATTCGTTATTTTTGATTTATGCATTTTTATAATGCATTTTATAACTTATTTATATATTTGCAATAGTAAGTTAAAATTTTATGTTTCAAATATTTAAAGTTTCAATTAATATTTTAAATTTATGCTTAGATAATAAAATCCTTGCAAAAGTTAATTTATGATTAATACTATTGAAAAAGAATAAATGATTTACTAGTAAATTTAATTAAATTTATCAAAAATTAAGTTAGGAAGTATAAACATTTTACATTCAACATTGTAATAACTTTTCATAAATTTATGACAGGACAAATGAATGAATTATAAAAGACAGTTAACAGTTGAAGTCATTAGTCAGCATGAATGATCTGAATTTTAATAACTCTTTGAAATGTATTCTTTTATGTGGTAAATAATAAAATGTTTTCTATAGATTTATGTGGTTTTGTTATAAAATTATAATGTACTTAATTCAGATGTGTGGACTTATATGTTGTTTAATTATAGAAACTTTGTACATGTTTAGTATTATTTTATTCAGTCAATATTAAAGCTAAACATGAGTACCTTCAGTTATTAAAGATGAGAAATAAGGATTCAGTCACTAATTATATTTTACATTGTATTGTATTGAGTATAAAGATATTTTATTTCTGCTCCTATGCTTAATTATGATTTGCGTGCTCACAGTGGTTTGCTAAATATTGCAGTATGTATTAATATATTTTATAGGTATAATTGTTTCTGTATGTACCTGAATTGTATGCAGGTGTATTAAAAAATAAATATTGATGTTGTGATTCACTAATAACAAAAGACCCACCCACATCCACCTAATGATAATTTACATTTATGGTTTATGTTAATTTGTTTTCCTTCATATATTTATATGGGATTGATCAAAGTGAAACATTCACTGAGATAAATATACTAACTGTTGGAAATATATTATAAATCAAATGTGTACACTACTAAAGTGTAAATATATAAGTTAATAAATTTCTTAATTAGCTTATTCTCAGCTGCATGCTATTATAGAATAGAGTGGTGGTGGGGCTGTGCTTTGCTTTCAATTCATTTTTCTTATGGCCATCTTTAGTGTTATTTTGTTGTTTTTATGCTCATTTAATTATAAAAATGGAAAGTAAAGCAAATGTTGATTTATTAGTTTAAAAAAAATAAAAGATATCAACAGACGACTGAGAAAAACTACAAAGCTGACAAAAGCCTAGAACATCACTAATACACTTTTTTTTTTATCTTGGCATATAAAAAAAATGTGTAAACTTCTTATTCAGTTCTTGTTAGAAATAAGTAATAAAATTGGTTATTTTCTTTTGTTCATTTTACTTTTTATGATTAATTTCAAAAGATGTGCGTATAGTAATTATTAAAAAAAAGAAATATTTTAATGTTTATGTCAACATTTTTTGCAAAGTGTTTGTTTATAAAAATACAAGTTAAGAAAATTGAAGTAATAATAAAATGGAAACTATAATTAATGATCTCTGTCAAATAATGTAGTATATTGCCTTTGTGATATACTATAATTATAAATAAAATTTTAAATTTTAGTACAGAATTTCATAGGTTTGTAATGACTTATTAATAATTTGTTTACATTTAGAAAATGAAATTCAATCAAAAAGATTTTGTTAATTTATGTTTTTTAAATTATCCAGTAAACAAAACTCGTGTTCTCATTACATACTTCACATTATTTTTGTTTCTATATTTAACAAATTCAAATATATTTTTAGGATGTTTTTATTCCAATTTGATGATTTCTAATTTTAAATAAAGGTTTTAATATTAAAGTAAAATATTGAACTATTAACTCAAGTTCTCATTAGGATATGATGGAAATTTTTTTAAATGCAGAAGGAATAATAAACATTAAACAAAACAAACAATTAATTCAACACTTTCAAATTTACCAACTTTAACTCTAACTAAAATAATCAGCCAATCAATATTTTCAGACAATTTATTTGCAACTAAAGAATGGTACTATAAGTCATGAAAGAATTATCCTTGATAAGTTTATTGGCTAATTAATTTAAATGTGATATCAAATTAGTATGAATTTACTTTTGGTGTATTGATTGGCTGGTTTGTTTAAACTTTGCCAAAGAATACATATATATTTAATAATAATTATTAATAATTGTTGCCATTTTTATTTATATTTTCATAATAGTTTAAGCATATTTGTATTTCTTATATAAACGATTGACATTTCCAAGGTCATTAATAATATTATTGATTAATATGTCTTATAGATATAAAATGAAAAGTTGTTATTTAAAATTGTTGTAACATTTTGACTCATTTAGATTCATATCTGATATTTACAATACTCTGACTCATAAGAAAATGGTATAGATTTTTTGGGCTTCTTATTTTAAAGCTTTTTAGATACAGAAAGATCTATTGGAATAATTAATAAGTTATGTTTTTTTTTTTTTACATTTATTTTAAGTAAAGCTTTATGCAAATTCTAATTATATATATATCACCTTTATTGTTAAAAAAGATCACCTTGACAACAGTTTGAAATTGTTGATTGTTAATGATATTGGGATTGGCTAAATTGGCACATCAGAAATTTACAAAATTGTAAATTATTCAAACTCAAATTTTTCTAGATCAGTTTTTGAGCATTATCTTATATCAGCATTACTAAGTCTCTTCACATCTATCAAATGACTTAGAAAATAATAGAGACATTTATCTAAAAATATATTTATTTTGCTCTACTTTTAAGAGCAAGGATGAAATTATGCATACTGTGTATTAAATTCATAGCTTTTAATAAACAAAATAAATTTTGACAAAGTAAATAAATATATTATGTGATAATTTTAATACAATTGCTACTCATAATAAAATAATTATAGTATATCAAAGTACTGATAAAATGCTATAATATTTACAAATATTTATAAAATTGATATTATTTACAATTGATTCTATCAGTTTGCAAAGGAATTGGTATATTTTGGGGAGAGAGAGAGAGGAACTGGAGGCCAATTCTTTGTGTGTTAAGTTATCATAATAATTAACAATTCTAGATAATAAAATAAATTTAATTTTAATTAAAATATTTTAAAAAGTGTTTTTGCAATATTTTATCACTATACTTATACTTTTCTGTGATATTAACCTGTTAACAATTTGTTATTTTTTGTTTTATCTGATGAGAGTTTTTAAAAATGATTATTATTACTACTAAATAAAATCTTTATTTTACACTAAAACTCAATAAGTTGGATTTTATTTCTTATTTTAATTTTATAAATAAATAATATTTTTACAAATCACATTTGACATTTTTACATATTTAATAACTGATTTGTAAATCAAACAATGTGCAGTATATGTCATAAACCAAGTTAACATAAACATTTTCAGATTATGACTGATATGGATTATTTTTATTTTGTTTTTTAATGGTAATAAAAAAGGCAACTTTATGATAGATATATCAAGTTTTGCTTTAAAATCCTTATTATCTTTATAATAATTGCAATATTGAAAAGATTTTAACACTATGTCAATTCAGACAGACAATGCTATTTTCTTTCATTATATTATGGTTAAGTTTATTAACTTTTATTTTTAAAAATAAAAAATAAATGAATAAATTGAAAGTTTACAGATGTCTTTTTTTTCTTTTAACTAATAATCAACCAATTAATGAGTAAAAATAATTAAAAATATTTTATAAACCAGAAAAAAAATCATATTTCATTTACATTAAAATATTTGCATGAAAACATGATCAGAAGGAAATAAATATTCAGAAGACATTTTTCCTATGTCAAACAATGCAGTATCCCATAAATCAAAGATAACTGTTCCTTAGATTTAAGCCAATTATCCATAGCATGCTGTTATCCTCAGATTTTTTAAAAATAAAATGTCAATGAAAGCATTATGGGGAAAATTATATTAAAAAAACTACAGATTATTACCATTTATTATGATATTACTACAGCATTTTAAAATTGTGAAACAATTACACTCCTTAGAAGTAAACAATGAGGGTTTCATAATGATTGAGAAAACAAGTAAATTAATACTAGTCTTATAACTACTTATATTAATAAAAGAATGTATATTTGTTATAATACTGATGTCCTTTTGTTTACTAAAAGTCAGATCTATAGTAGATGAGCTTAAATGAATCTTCACATTTAAAAACATAAAGCAAATGAAATCTATTTTAAATATTCTTTTTCCAGTTGCTTTTAGAGTGCATAAATATCTATCAGAGGCTTATGATTATTTATATATTAGTTAGATTTCAGGCAATTCCAGTGAGTGTTTACATTTCAAATTTTACAAATCTAGATGATTTCTAATATATAAATATAATAATGCTAATGTTATTTATTTATGCCCTTTATAGAAATTTTACAGTGTTTTATGTGGCAATGTTTAATATTGCTCTTGCTAATGACATGTGTCTGTCAATCAAATCTGACATTGTCAGTACCTCAGTAAACCAGTTAAGACTTAACTACATGTAACAAGAAATTTTTAGATAAATATGCTATAACATTCAACATGATATCAAAACTTTAATGCAAATTTGGCAGCAATTTAACTAAAGTCTCAATGTATCAGCTTAACAATATTATGTCAAACCTCAGCCTTTTATAATTCATTTTAAAATCAATTTTGCTTCCAATATTTAAATTTATCATTAAATAATATAAATAGTCAACAATTCTAACAGTATAATCTCTACCATCTTTGCAAAATTTTCAGTGATTCAAATGACAATATTTGATGGAAAAAAATTAGTCAATCTTTTGATAGTCTCATGTTTCTAGCAATCAAATCTGATAAGATCAGTAGCCCGGAAAATTACTTGAGACTCCACTGAACATAACTTTCTAAATCTTATACAAATATGCTCTCAACTTATCTCAACATAACTCAATTTGTTTTTGAGTTTTTGCATGAGAAAAAATAGCCAAGAGGCATTTGCAAACAAAGCTATAATGTAGGCAATCCAGACTGTTATTATGGTTACACATGACATTCAAAATTTATTAGTAACATGGCAAAATATCCCAGTTATCTTTATCACTACAATAGTAATTCTAATAGATTAAAATTTATAATTTAAAATGCAACATATTTTTCTTCTGCACTTTATTTTACACTATATCACTGTCCAATAATTATATATAAAACAAATTTTATATTGTGAATGTTTTAATTGCTAGACAACTTCATTCATGACCTTCAGTCAGAGTGGAAGAAAAGTTAAAATTGATGAGAACCTCTATAAGCTCAGATTTATTTGTTTTCTGACCTTCTCATAATGGTAAAAGTTCCAGAATAACATGGACTGGTCAAATGATAATAGATAATGCACTGATTATAAAAGAAAAAAATATTATTGTAATAAAATGCAGCCCTAGTTAGTAGTGATGAGGCAATATGATCCTGGGGCTTTTGCAATTATGATTTATTTCTTTTTGTTTGATTTGTCAATAAAAATGTCATTTAAAAATTTGTCGTTTTTTTTTTTTAATTTCTCCTGGGTACATTCCGTCATTTTATGTATTTTATTGTATATTAACTTAGTTTGCTCTGAGAAATTGGGGGCATTAGTTCTTGAATCATTTCCCAGCTAAAAAAATAATTTTGTCAAACTGATTACAGCTGTAGTGCACAGACTAACATTAGACTCTCCGATATCACGTGATTGTATAAATTCTTTTAATTCTTTTTCCATCTGATTTTATAATTTATTATGTTTCTAATATTTTTGTTTGTGTAGTATTCGTATATAAATATCATTGTTATAAAAAATGCAATTGCTTTGAAGTGAACGGTTAATCTTGACTACCTGATCTGTTGTTATTGATTCGGTTACACTGGATTTAAAAAGAAGCAATTCTACTTCAAACGCTTAGATAAATTGTTTTAATGGCTGTTTTGGCAGTAAAATCCACACGGTATTGTAAATCATTTTAAGGATCACACGTTTAAGTATTCTCACGCCACTGCTGAAATAATTTAAAGTAATATTTTCAAACTGTCATTTAAAACATAAGTTTCTCGTGTTACCAAATTTGAAAAAAAAAAAAAAAAAGAAACTTTTATTGATATAACTTACTTGGAAACATCATTGATGATCGATTACTTTTCTTTATAATTTCTGTACAAACAGCGGAACTTTGAAAATAACATTGATGATCGATTACAAGTTCTAAGACACATTTAAATTTAACACCTAATTAACTTCGATTACAAAACTTAGATAAAATGCAATAAAAGAATGTCTATCTTGATTTATTTATTGTTATTACTAATGACTTTCGGTATTTAAATGTCTATTCAAAGAATAATTTAATATGTTTAATAAGTTATCTGCATGAATTCAGGCGCAGTAACTAGGTAATAGAGCGTTATGATCAAGGGATAACACTTCACCATCATCGGTTGTAAATTGCCATTGATTGACGACCTCTTGACATAATTTATTCTAGTTTATTTAAATAAACAATCACAACACTATAACTAACAACAATTGAATTACTCAAAACAAAGATGACCTGCAATAACATTTTTAAAATATATATTTTAAATTTTTTTTAGAACAATTTTATATTACAATTTTTTTTTTTTTTTAAATTATTTTAAGCCAACTCAAAAATATCGCATCCGCTCCTTTGTAATAAAGAAATCAACCAATTTTTCATTTTTTTGGATTACATCTTTTATTCTGTCACTCTTTTTAAAAAGTATTTTCTACTGTTCATGCTTATTTGCTAAATACATAATTAAGAATAATTGATTTCCTTTTCTTAAAAAAGCAATATTTTGCCAAGTTTGTTATTATCAACGAATAATTAGAAATCGTTCTAGTTAGCTAAGAACTAGTTATTTAAAAATCAAAAAATGAACGCAGTTTATTAATTAATCAATTTTGTTTTATATAGAATGCCAGATGCCTATAGATTTTGCATAAAGAAACTGGGTAAATTATTATATTAACGGGAACAATCATGATCCACAAATAGCTGTTGCGTGGACAATGAATCAAGCAAATTATTAGTTAAATACTCAAAAGCAGTAAATAATGAATAATGTAAAGAATAAATTATTAATTTCATTTTTCCTAAAAATATAATTAAAATTCCCCCATATTATTTATTTGTACAGATTTCATGTATATCAGCGAATAATCATTCTTTACAGGTAACCTCTGACATTGTTTTTAGAGCTAGTGGGTAGGAGCTAATCATTCTTTAAAACTAATAACATATACTTGAATGACTTTTAGAACTAGTGAAATACAGATATCCATCCATTACAATTAATCTTTTACACCTACTATGGCTGCTAGAGTCAGTGATATGGAGTTAATCTCAACAGACTCATTAGCATAGAAGCTGGATGTGTTATCACACTATCATGCATAAATACAAATACACATGTATTTTAGTGATCACACATGTCATTATCTAAAAAAATATATATTTAAAATGTTGTAGAGTTTCTGAAGTTAACATGTAAAACAAGTTTTTATGTCCTTTCAATGGTTGACAATAGATGAATAATCTGATATAAAATTAATGAACTTTAAGAAATGTTTCCAATGGGAGATAATTCAAATGGATCATCATTTAGTTGATATACCCCTGTCATGTAACAATCTTGATTATCTCTGATATTTGTTGATGATGAGTATCATATATGGATAAGATATTAGTAACCTCAACTTGAAGACATAGTGCTGATTAGTTCTGCTTTATTGCATTGGCAAATTCATCTCTTCTAAAATTAATTTGGTGCTTATTTATCTCCAAATAAAAACTTCCATAAACTTTACATAAGACTTCATAAATTTCTTGGATCCTAAAAGGGATCATTTCTTAAAATTGAATAGAATTTTACTAATATTTGATTAGTAATATGTGTAGTTTTGGTCTTGTAGTAATATCAAATAATGCCCAATAATCTCTGTAATTTTATATAAGTAACTCAAACTCTAATGCCTATTATTATTATTATTATTATTATTATTATTATTATTATTATTATTATTATTATTATTATTATTATTATTATTATTATTATTATTATTATTATTATTATTATTATTATTATTATTATTATTATTATTATTATTATTATTATTATTATTATTATTATTATTATTATTATTATTATTATTATTATTATTATTATTATTATTATTATTATTATTATTATTATTATTATTATTATTATTATTATTATTATTATTATTATTATTATTATTATTATTATTATTATTATTATTATTATTATTATTATTATTATTATTATTATTATTATTATTATTATTATTATTATTATTATTATTATTATTATTATTATTATTATTATTATTATTATTATTATTATTATTATTATTATTATTATTATTAATGTTTCAAAGCAAAACTTTATTGAGTCTAAAAAGTTACAGAGTCACATATAGTACTATATTGGTTTGTTACAAATGCAAAACAAATTACAACAACTTTCAGTATGTAAGTTTTTATCAATTCTGCATACTTTCTTTCTTGTTTTTAAATTTGGTCTTCTATTTAGTTCAGTTTATGCTTGCATCTCTTTGAAGTTGGAAAAAAAGCTGATGTTGAAAATGTCATCATCTAGCATATTAGACTTTATATTTTATAGACTGGATCTTCGTTTCAAGTGTGACCATGTGGCTGCAAACACATCTGGTTGAGCTAGGATGCTGTCTCTTTTTGTAAACAGTTCTAGTTTTATTGAATATGTTGCTGGGTGGTGTCGAGGGTTATTAGCAAGTGCAAAAGTGCATCTGGTACATCAGTAGGCATAAAGGCTATATGTTGCTGCATGAATAGCAGGGATGTTGCCTTTTTAAATGTATTTATTATTTCATCAATTGAAATGATAGCCTTTCTGTATGTGGTACACATTGTGTGATGTATTGTTCCTAGTGCACTGCAGGAATAAAGAAAATGATCTTGTGTCTCTTCTTCTCTATGACATAGCCCACATGTGGGGTCTATATTTGTGTAGAATCTACGAAATCTGAGGAAATGTGTTGTGGGTAGAGCATTAAGATTAAGCTTAAGTAGAAAATCAAATAATTTTGGTTCTAATGACCATTTTCTGAATCGTTGCAGTAGTTACCTGTTGTCTATCCCAAGAACTGATGGATATAGATTAGGTGTCTGGTTTGGGTTTAGTATATTATAAATGTCCCAGTATGTATACTTGTTGTCATTATTGAGTGATATTTTGTTGTATATTGGCTTGAGTTCTTCAATCAGTGTGGATAGATATCCATATGAAGGGAGTGGTCTGTCTGTGGGTATTATACTAATTACACACTCCAGGTCTGGGAATCTTTTTATGGTTGCTGTTATTAGAATTACTGATTTCTGTGTGTAAAAAACATTGATTGTATGGAGTCCAAGTCCATTGCTATGTGGTGTCTGCTCAGATTTCTTAAAGAGATTGCCACTGTCTTTCTCTTCCATATTAGTTTGTTACAGATTGATGAGATTTTGGATATGAATGTTTTTGCAAATTTGATTATAGGTGTGTAGTAGGTAATTTTTGTAATTATAAGTTGATTAAATAGTGCTACCTTTGCATATATTGACAGGTATGACTTTTCAAATGAGGTTGTGATTTTTTCAGCATCTTTTTTTAATTTATTTTGAATTTTTTGCCTCATTCCGTTGGTTCCAAGGTAGAATGGGAAACCAAGGAAAGCAGATGGTTTACCATTAAACATCTCTGTACAGTGCTTGCCTGTGTATATTGACCATGCAGCAGTTTTATTTGTGTTAATTTTTAAATTAAAATTTGAGGTATAATTCTTGATTATCTCTTGTAATATGGGGAGGTTCTTTTTAGAGGGGAGGAAAATGGTTACATCATCCATATAGGCTATGCATGATATATTTAAAGCAGTGTTTAGGATTTGAATGCCTTTTATTTTTTTCTGTATCTATTAATAGAGGATTTGTATATATTGTAAAGAGCAAGGCACTGAGGGGGGATCCTTGTGGGATGGATTGACTCGGTCTGAAGGTTGGTGAATTTTTCCCATTCAATGTGATGTGAATTTCATGGCTGAGTAGCAGATTGTCTATTATATATAGTAGGGATGGAGGTATTGTTTTTTTCTTCAGCACATCTAATAATTTGGCTATAGGCACTGAGACAAATGCTGCCTCAATGTCTAGTTGAACTATAATTGGTGCATATTTCTTTCTTTTTTTTACTACTTCGATTATTGTTTTGTACATTAAGGCACCCTGGCCAATGGATGATCCTTTTTTGGCATATTGTGCTGTTGATAACACAGGGAGTATATGTTGTTCTATTTTCTCCTTTATTACTCTTTCAAAAGTTTTTATTCCTAAAGGTCCCATTGAAATTGGTCATAGATTAGATAAAGATGATATTGCTGTTGGTTTTTTGTTAAATGGAACCATTGCAATTGGGTATAGACTTTGTATGTTGTAAATTTTTTGGGATATGTAATTGGCTAAATCGCACAGGTATTTGGCTGTGAAGTGACTAAGATGTTTGAACACAAATTTTGGAATTCCTTGTGGTCCTGGGTGATGTGTGTTTGTTATTGTTGCAAGTTGAAATACAATGTCAGTTGTCTTTATTGGTGTGTCTGTTTCAGGGTCTCCAAATATGTCTTCATTTGGTATGTACACTCTTTGTTTTGCAGTTTTTTTTAAAGTGGTGATATATTGGGTTTATCATGTTATGTCCAGCTGTTATAGAGCCATCTATTTCATGTGCCATAGGCACTCTGACTGTGGATGTGTATCCCAGTTCCCACCATATGTATGCTCTGGTCCAAGTGTGTTGTTGGGTAAGGTATATTTTTTTCTTTTTTATTGCTACATATTGCTTTAGTGTGTTGCATGTATTGTTGTACATTTCTGTAAGTTTTTTTATTTGTGTTTGATTATCTGTAGTTGGTCTGGAAATGGTTATTCTTTTATGTAGTTCATCTGCCAAAGCTAATAATCTGGTGGGGGGTGTTGAATTGCAGGTAATATGATTGATGTTGAAAGAAAGTATATTGGTGAATGCTATATACTTTTGGACTGGATCAAGTGACATGTTTTGAAGTTTTGGAGCATTATATATGTTTATGAATATAGGAATTCAGTTGTTTGTGCTGGAAGAAGTATTCGCATAGTCTTTTGAAGGGCTATTGTTGTATTCTGTATTTTTGTTAGGCCGAGGGTGATGAACTGGGCAGCATGATCTGAGATTATAAATGGACAGAGTTCAAGATTAAAATAATGATGTAACATTGGTGAGTAGAAACACAATTCAATAAGTGACTTATATCTATTGTTATTAAAAGATATTGAGTTTAATGGGAGAAAACCTTCAGCACTCATAAATGGGATTGTTATTTGATGGATCCATTTGGTGACAAAAGTTTGGTAGGTAATGTTGAAATCTCCCAGGAGTATTATGGGATTTGGTGTTGCTGTAAGTATTGAATTTATTGTTGCTATTATTCTGGAGATGATGACATGGCCTGGTGGTATATAGACAAATACTAGGTTAAGTGTGATATTTTTATGATGGAATGTTATTATGATAAGATTAGAGTCAATATATATAATTTTAAAAAGAATCAAAAGGGCAGTTGTGGGATATAATTATACCTGTGCCACCTGATGGTGCTGATTATTGCCTTGAGCAGGCACAAAACCCTTGGCTGACTAAATATTATGAAGGATCAATTTGAGAGCCACTGTATATTTTTGTTTCCAATAGCCCCAGTATGTGTGGTTGTGTTGTATGTAACCATTTTTTGAGTTCAAAAAGTTTGTTGATGGCATTTAAGCCTCTAATGTTTAGAGATCCAATTTTTATGTTCATGTTACAGGATAATTTTATAACAGGGTATTGATTTTTATTGATTTTTAATTCTAAATTTTTGTTTATATTGCAGTAGATGGATGCTGATACATATTTAAGACTTGGTAGGGTTTATTATCAGTTTTTCTTTCATTTAATATTGGTTCAGACTCTATACAGGCAATTTGTGATGAAACTGAACAGTTGTCCATTTGTTGTTGGCTTAAATCCATTTCTATTTCATCATTTTCTAAGTTGTATATGTCTGATGAGTTGTGCTTTTGGTCTGTTTTTTTTTTTGCCTTTTTGGATTCATGGTTTTTAGGTGGTCTACCTGGCTTTCTTTTTCTCTCTGGTGTATTCTCTTGAATGGGTGGAAGAGGGTGTTCTATTGCATCCATTATGTTTGATGCAGTTTTGTTTATTATTGTGGTTTGTTTTATTATTGGTGTACTTATATTATCTTGATTTATATTTTCATTATATAGCTGTGTGCGTTTATTTTTTGTTTGCTGATTTTTACTTGGTACACCTTTTGTTTTATTGAGTTGCTGATCCTGTGATGTAATTACTGCATTTTGTGTTGTGGTTTCTTGAGAGTTATTTTCATTTCAATCTTGGGTGTCTATGTTAGTTTTTGTGTTATTATTTTTTTGGTTAGTTTTTGGGATTGGCAATTCTGCTCCGTTATCATTTTTGTTTGTGGGTGTTTTAACCTGTTTTTTTTCGGTTTCTATTATTGGGTTGTCAATTGATGTAGTGTTATTAGAATTTTTTTTTTCATCATCAGTGGGTTGTTCTGAAGAGAGGATTTTGTTTTGTTCACAGTGATTGCCTTTTGTGTTATCACACTGAGTTGCTAGGTGGCTTCTCTGTCCACAGCCAAAACAATATGGTTTTAAACCTCTTATGTGAAGAGAGAGTGTTGCTTCTTGATCTGTAATTTGTGTTGGGATCGTGGCAGCATCTACATTTTTATGGAGTTTTATTTTAAATTCAAAACAATTACTACATATCGGTATAGGTGTGTCTTTTAAATAAATTGACTGTAGGGCAATTACTTTTCCAAATGGGTTTATCATTTTTTGAAAATCTTGTAAGTTGTATTTAAGATAAGTATTTTTAAGCACTCCAGTAATAATATTTTTCCGGTTTTTTAAGCACTCCAGTAATAATATTTTTCCGGTTTTCATCTATAATTACGAGTACGTAATTATCAAGTGCTAAAATAGTGGATTGAAAACATTCTTTTTGTTGCTGAGTATAAAAATCAATGGTTATATATCACGAATTTGGATGGTCTGCGATACAAGAGATTGTTTTCCATAGTTCATTTTGCGTAATTGCTTTACATAATAAAGCTTTAGGGAAATGATATAATGAGCATTGATTATCTGTTACTGCAAGTACTAGCGATGTTGGCGGAAAAAACCTGCGAAAAGTTTCAAATAACATGCGAGGCACCATATCATTGAAATGGTACATCACATTTTCAAGCGTTTCATTTGTCCAGATTGCGGCTGGGGGTTGACGTTCCTCTTGAGTATGTAGATCTAGATTTTTTATATCGTTTTTATTTGTTCTTTGAAAATGCAGTATTTGGGTTGGTGCTGTAATATTGCTGTTGCTTTTAAGTATTTTTGCATACGAAATAGGTGATGTTGAAACTAACGATGTTGTTAATTTCATATTGGTGCTTAACTCGCTCACGCTTGACTGGGCAGTAGCCATGATTTATTATTCTGACTCAAGTCAGTTTTTTTTTTAAAAAGATATGAATACACACCAATATTTTCTTTAAAAATACTCTATTAATCTATTATATGATTTGATTTGTTCTGTACTACATTTGTTTTGCGAATAACAAGTTGAAACAAAAGAAAAATATAAATACTTACATCAGAGAGCTTAAAGATTGCTTCTTACCTCAGCAGAGATTTGCTGCGGGATAATATTATTATTATTATTATTATTATTATTATTATTATTATTATTATTATTATTATTATTATTATTATTATTTTGGACTTAGAATAAAGCTTTGTTTAAAATTTGTTCATTGTAATCATTAGTTTTCAATATATTGTGCATATAACTCAGTTCTTCATTTAAGTAGAATTTATCTACAAAGTTAATTATCTTTTCATATTGTATTGTCAAATTCATATAATATTACTACCATCTATAATCTTTATTACTTTTTACAAAGCATTGTAAAAAGTGATAAAGAATATAGATGATATTCATATTATAATGTTAACTGTTCTTATAAAAAATATTTTTATTTCAGAAAAATATATAATATAGATAAAAATCATAAATATCTATCTATGAATGTATTATTTTTCTGAAAATATAATCTGATAAATAGGGTAATAGGTCTTAGATTATATGTAAATAAATTTGGTGAATCATTGCATAATACATTTCTATTATCTCTGCCATACAACAAGAAAAATGTTAAGTACATGCATTTCAGAAACATCTTTCATCAGTTGCAAGAGACACTAACAAAAATCAATGCAAATATAATAGAAACACAACTTACATTAAAACTATAATGGTAATCAATATAATACCAAAGCATGATACCAGGTTGTTTACCAATAAAGTATTAATATAAACTGTATACTTATTATATTAGTGTGGATTACTGACAGTATTCTTTCTTAAACAATGGATGGAAAAAGTTATTACTTTAATGCATATACAGAGCAATTTGTCCATTTTCTTCCCTCTAGTATGGACTTATAGTAATACTTGTAGTATATAAGATAATTGATCCTGACATCTTTTTAAATTTACTTACAAAAAGTGATGGTTAAGTCTATAATATTTAAAATTATTATATTAACATCTAATCCTAAAAAGTTAATTTATAAAACATCATACAGAACTGTGATTAAAAAAAGAAAATTTTACTTAACTTTTATTTTTTGCTTCATATGCAAAGTAAAATGAAGAAAAAGTTAAATTTTAATATATATATATTATTTCTTATTTATTTTAAAGCAATGTTTTCATATATTAAAGAATGTAAATAAAGAAAAAAAGCATAAGTGGATGCATGAGTGAATAGAGTGGTCAAATGGATGTTTTTAATAATTGTTATTATATTTTAACAAAAATTAATAGATGTATTTGTTTTAGGTTTATATTAAAACGCTGTAGCAGCAAGATTTGATTCCACTAGCTCTTCCAGAAACAATTGTTTCAACGATTTCAATCACTTCATTTGGAAGTATTTAACAAAAATGACTCTGCAGGGTCTAGCCTTATATATATTTTTCTACTTAGTGCAGATTTGTAACCTTTATGTTATAGGTAAGTGTTTTTATTATTATTATTTTTACTATTACTAAAGGTATTAAACTTCCAGCATACATATATTGCTATGTTTAAGATATAAAATAAAATTTAAAAAAATCTTCTAGTTTTATTTAACTTGGTGCATTTTTAGTGCTGAGTACCTTAATCATAACTATTTTTACTTAATTTTAAAGCCAGCTTTATAAAAATTATTAATAATATTTGATAATGTCTTAATTTACATTTTTCAATAGTTAAATAGTTAGCCACTATTCAATCTTTTATTAACAACATTATTATTGTTAGCAATATACCACACCTCTTTAATTTTTCTGTTCCAATCTGCTCATTCTAAGCAGACCCATTTGAACTTTTTTCAAATTAAAATAAAACCTTTCTTTCTTTTGTAATCTAAGAATACAGACCACAAAATGGAGCAGGATCGTTTATCCTGCAAAAGATCAAACATGTCAGCTTAGTGTGAAACAATTGAAAAATAAAAATAAAAGAGGCAACATATGTTGTTAACAGAATGTCATTAATAAAAAATCAAATAGTGTCCAACTATTTAATTATTAGAATATGTAAATTGTGTTCTCAAATATTATTAACACTTTGTTATAAAGAAGACTAAAACTGAAAGGGTTTCTTCATTTATAAAGTTTGAAGTTTATTTTATTTATATTAATGATATTTTTTATAATTATTATTAAGTATTGTGGATACCACTCAAATTAATCAATTGTTTCAGAATTTCATAAGTTATATGATTTGGTCTTTATTGTATACATAGATAAGGATAACTCATTCCATACCCACGGTTAAAACCCAACTCATCACCAAACAACAATATAAGGGGGAAAATCAAAAATATAAATATATAAATACATCTAATTGTTATGTATATCAATCCTATTTTATTTTGAAAATAAATTAATTTGTATTTTAAAACTATAAAATTGAAATTTGATCACGCATTTACTAATAAAAATATATATTGTTGATTTAACAACTTCTATTATCTTGTGAGATAATATTCATCAGTGGTCCTATCTGTGATATAAGTCTCACTATGACTTATAATGTTATGGAGTTGAAGTTTTTTATTGTTTCTTGTGAGTTTTATTCTACTAGCAATAAAATCTTTTGCAGAAATAGTAATTATACTGGCAGCAAAAAATTCTTTAAAGAAATTACTTAATCATTTTACAAATAATTGTCACATTTATTTATCATTTGTTATTTGTATTTCATTAATCTTAAGAGTTTTCATTAGTTACAACATAAACTATTCAAGTTTAAATAATGTTTGCTCTTTAATTTGTTTTTTGAAATAATTTTGAATTAATTATGTCATATTCAAAATTTAAATCACTGACATTTTTTTTAGGTTTTTTTTTTTTTTTTAGAAAATAATTTTATTTTCATTTTAATATTGTTCAATTTTTGACACTACATTTTCTGGTTTATGATTATATTTAATATTTGTAACAAAAACTACTGAAATTGAACAATTTTAAAATAATAAACCAAACAGCAATAACTTTACAAATCATATTCATTGAGTATTTTTCTAACATATTTTAATTTTAATCAAGACAATTCATCAATTTACCAATTCCATACTTAGTGCAAAATGTAATATAATTTTACTGTATGTTAGTTTTAAATATTTTTTTTTTACTTTAACATTAATATTAATTAGTTGTCTAATTATTTTATGGCACATAGTTAAAATAATTTCAATATATGCATCTAGGTGAATCCTTTTAAAGAAAAATATATAAACATTTTTATCCTTAGAGTTAAAAAAACAATAAGAGAATTAAATTAGTAACTAAGTTTTAGATGTCAGTCATTTTTATCAGACTTTCATTTTGAAATTTTTTTTTACCATAACTTTTTTTAATTTCAAACATTTATCAGGTTCAAATGCTACAATCATTATAATATATTCACTTAAGAAAATAGTTTTAAAGAAAAATTTGTACATTTTTAATACTATATATATATATAAAGTAAGAGAATTAAATTGATAATTATGATTTAGATAATTTAAAAGATTGTCATTTCAATTTTTGTTATTAACATTAATCAACTTTAAATTTTTTTCTTTTATGGATAAAATTATTACAAAATATACATTTAGAAAAATATTTTTAAACAAAAATATATACAACATTTTGCTGCTAGTTTACATTTTTGTTTATTTATTAACATTGACTATTATAAATTTGACTTTTATGACTTCTAGCAAAAAATATTACAGTATACACATCTACAGCTTTATTGCTAGAACTGGAAAACAAAAGCAAATTGAATGATTATGTGTCTATAGTAAAGATATTTGTCAATCTATGATGATGTCTGATTTTGAATTTCTTGCATAAATCATGATTTAGTTATAAATGTATTCATTTTACTAGTTATTTACTCTAGAAACTTTCCTTAAAGCAGTTCATGCTGTAATCACTTTTGCTTAGAAAAAAAGTAATTGATTAGACATAAGCAATTTCTGATTTCTCTGTTTGAGATATCTCTTTCATCATCAAAAATTTCATTTGACTGAGTGAGGTAAAACTCTAAACTTTTGATTGGTCATTTACAAAATCAGCAATAGAAATACATTTATCTTTTAATATTATATCCATTTTAGTATCATTTATAAAAAGTATATTAATAATTTGTCAGATTATGAAAGTGAACGAAAGTTTTTCAAAAATAAATTTCTATTTATAATTATAAAAATATTTAATAGAGGAAAACCTAAAAATAAATTTTGTAACAAATCAGAAAGTGATGCTGACATCATTGATTTCTTTCTCAATTTACATTAGTGTAAAAGTAAAGAATTTTTTTACTAAAATCTTACTGTTTTTCTAAAATAATTATATTTTCAGCATATTTTACCAAGAGACATTATAATATGTAAATAAATGCCAGAAAAATATTCTAAAACATTACTTTTTATTTGAAAATGAAATAGAGTTTGGGGCAATGTAAACTGTTAACAGGTGTCAAAATTGTTGTTAGCACTGGTTTCATTTTCAAATTATGCTTGTGTAAAAGTAAATAATTTTTACTAAAATCTTAACTATTTTTTTTAAATAATTTTATTGTCAGCATATTTTATCTAAATAATTTATAATATGTCAAAAAAATACTTTTAAAATGCTCTAAAACTTTATCATTTTCATTTTCAAAATTCAAAACAAAGAAGTTGGAGTGCTGAAAATTATTGACAAGCAATCTCTTTTGACCAATATGAGCAACAACCAATCAGCACCTAGGAAAGACCACTTTCTTTCATTGTTAAAACTTAAATTTGAATATTATTGATTTTTACTTGTAAAATAATTCTAGAGAGGGTAACATCTTATGGTACTTTTTTAAGTTTTAAAATGACCGTTAAGTCACTATGATAATGTAAAAAGTGATGGGATTCGAGCTATTTGTTGTTTATAACTGGAGACTTCTTTGAAAAGGATATTATAATTATAAAATCAATAACATTATGTAAGTCATTATTATCATCTTCATGGTTTTATACATTTTTTCTAAATTTTTAGACCTTCATAATATTGATCAAAATTAACATAGATATTTACCTAATTATTTCAAATGTTTATAGAAATTAAATGAGGAATATCTTATGAACTAAAATGTAAAAAAATGAAATTAAAGAGAAGCATCTCATTATTTAATAGACTTGGAAGTGTTAGTTCTATAAGAACTATTATACAGAAGTCATAAAAGATTAAAGATAATACAGAAAAATATTAAGGAAATATTAATAGCTCATAATATTTTACACAACAAATATATTGAGTGATGGCAGTATATTAAAAGAATTTAACACTATCTTAAATTATTAATGCAGATGAAAATGTGATAGATTATGTTAATGCTAAAATTAAAATTGTAAAAAATGATCTATACAAATAATTTAATATTCAATGAAATGTTTGCTTTAGCATTTGTTTACAAATCTGATACTTTGGACTTAATCAAAATGCAGTACAAAAACTGCAAATCATCAAAACAAATCAGAAATAAGTTCCAGAAAAAACCAACAATTAAAATTGGAGCTAAAAATGAACAATCATTTTGTTTATTTAAATAAAAGCAACTGAATAAAAAAATGTTTTTCAACCTCTAATAAAAATATTTCCTAAAACATCTTTCTATAGAGGATCTAATACTAAATAAGTTTAATTTAGGATTGGTAAAAGGAGAAAAAATAACAATTTTTTGCTCTAAAAATATAAATAAATCTACATTTACATCTTCATAAAATGTTCATATAGATCAGTTAAAGGCATTTGAAAATATAAATCTTGATAATTTAATTGAATTTGTCTTGCTTCTTCTTTCAAAACATTTCTTTCAATTAGTTAACTGAATCTTGCAGAATACATTATTTATTTGTTCAATGATCAGAAAACCTATTATGTGTTAAGAACACAAATCTTATGATAAATTACATATAACACATATAACAATGACATTGGTTGTTCATATATTTTTCAGTGTGCTTAATGAATGTCATAGCAATGTTGCAGTTTGTGATTAAATTCTCTAAAGTTAAATAAATCACTTTATTTTAGACATTTTGTTGCAACTCGGTAAATCCAAAGATGTCACATTCCGTATACTCATTATAATTTATAATTTACATGAAAATAAAATAAATAATATGATTTAAATGGTGAAGCTCCAGACATTTTATTACTGATTACTTCTAGGTAATTAATAAATTTTTGTATGTGCATCACAGTCATCACTGATTCATTTTTAGTATATATTGCTTCTTAATTAAATTCTGAACATAAAATATTGCTACATATTTATAAAATCAATAACATTTTCATTAGCAGCAGAACAGGTCTTTTTTATGTTACAGATATTTATTTTATTCAGGTAAGTGCTTTCAATATTAAAATGTATCATAATTATAGCATGATACAATTAAGGATTGTTGAACTTTCATTTTAAAATTGTTTTGCATATTATAGAATGAATTAGCATAAAATTGAATTTTAGAAGCTACTTTACATTCTAATAATTGTAGGAGAAGTTATAGATGCCACTTTTTAGAAAGAGGGATGCTATTTTTTTAACTATAGTATGCATATCTTTAGCTATAGACCATACTACTTTCACCTATCTCTTCCTGTTATCTCTCTGAAAGCAAAAAAATCAGACTCTAGAGAGATAAAAGTTGTGGCCTGACTGTAGCTTGTGATTTAAAAATATAAAAGATGATTCTCTGCCCTTTTTAACCTGGTTGTATAGATAATTGTGCTGGTTCCGTCTTGTGGATAGGTTAGCTCTTATTTATCCATAGTAAGCCTTTGAGAAATTTGTCACTTTGCATGCCATTTTGTACAAAACATGGGATGCAGCCTCTTTGGTTATCTTTGGAATTGTTTAATAATTAATTTAAAGATGGAAGTGACTGAAAATGGATGTTATATTTATTTCTTCTTTTACTTATTACAAATAAATTATTGTTTAGCTACTTTTTAAAAAAACTTCAAATACTATAATAGCAAATCATTTCATATAAGATGAACAATCAAGGCCTGATGATGGAATGTTACCCCATATCCTTATCTTTCTCAAGATATTAGTTTGAATCTATAATGTATAAAGCATTAAATCATTTTTGGTGCAGTCAGATTTAAATTTTCTTTTAGAATCAATCCAGTTAATTATCTTAAATTATCATTATACATTATTTGTACATAGGGCTGGATACTGTTAAAATCATCACCACCTAAAAATTGTCAAATCTTGTAAGAATGTTTTCTATTCACTGTTTTTTATCAAAGACTATTGTTTATGTTCTATGCAGTTGACAATTACACATTTTATAACTAAAAATATCAAATTTGAAATAATCTGTTGCATAATTTTCAAAACTAATGATGAGTGCAGAAAATGAACTAGTAAAGCAAAAAACTCATAAAACCTATACGACTATTGCATTAACTATGAAACAAAACTACAAAGAACTTACATAATTATGATCAAATTATAGTTAAAAATGTTAATTTTTGAATAAAATTGACAAATTATTAAATATTTGTACAAAATCTTATTTTATTTTTACAAATTTAATATATATATATATATAAAATGAAGAGTGTGCTAATAACTCTATACAAGCTTTTTTTTTATATATTTATGATAAATGCTACTACAAGAGAAGGCATTCAAATCATTTTTATCTTGGATTGTCCCCATCCCCAGACCGGTTTCGACCTATGGGTCTCTTCAGTGAGGAGTTGAGACATTAGATCTAAAAAACCAACTCAAGCAAAGCTTTTATCTAAAAGATAATTGTTAGAAGAAGATCTGAAACTTTTAGACATCTACATGTCTTTAAAGTCAGCTCTCCAACTGAAAAAAAATCATATGGGCCTGAACTTAATTCAGATACTCCATATATTAGTAGGCTTAGCTCTTTAATTTAGCTAAAGCCACAACAGCAAAATAATAATAGTAATAATAACAAGTCAGATGTCACATGACTTATATATAGCTTGCACTTACAAATATGTAAAATGAAGAGTGTGCTAATAACTCTATACAAGCTTTTTTTTTTATATTTATGATAAATGCTACTACAAGAGAAGGCATTCAAATCATTTTTATCTTGGATTGTCCCCATCCCCAGACCGGTTTCGACCTATGGGTCTCTTCAGTGAGGAGTTGAGACATTAGATCTAAAAAACCAACTCAAGCAAAGCTTTTATCTAAAAGATAATTGTTAGAAGAAGATCTGAAACTTTTAGACATCTACATGTCTTTAAAGTCAGCTCTCCAACTGAAAAAAATCATATGGGCCTGAACTTAGTAGCATTTATCATAAATATAAAAAAAAAAGCTTGTATAGAGTTATTAGCACACTCTTCATTTTACATATTTGTAAGTGCAAGCTATATATAAGTCATGTGACATCTGACTTGTTATTATTACTATTATTATTTTGCTGTTGTGGCTTTAGCTAAATTAAAGAGCTAAGCCTACTAATATATGGAGTATCTGAATTAAGTTCAGGCCCATATGATTTTTTTCAGTTGGAGAGCTGACTTTAAAGACATGTAGATGTCTAAAAGTTTCAGATCTTCTTCTAACAATTATCTTTTAGATAAAAGCTTTGCTTGAGTTGGTTTTTTAGATCTAATGTCTCAACTCCTCACTGAAGAGACCCATAGGTCGAAACCGGTCTGGGGATGGGGACAATCCAAGATAAAAATGATTTGAATGCCTTCTCTTGTAGTAGCATTTATCATAAATATAAAAAAAAAAGCTTGTATAGAGTTATTAGCACACTCTTCATTTTACATATTTGTAAGTGCAAGCTATATATAAGTCATGTGACATCTGACTTGTTATTATTACTATTATTATTTTGCTGTTGTGGCTTTAGCTAAATTAAAGAGCTAAGCCTACTAATATATGGAGTATCTGAATTAAGTTCAGGCCCATATGATTTTTTTCAGTTGGAGAGCTGACTTTAAAGACATGTAGATGTCTAAAAGTTTCAGATCTTCTTCTAACAATTATCTTTTAGATAAAAGCTTTGCTTGAGTTGGTTTTTTAGATCTAATGTCTCAACTCCTCACTGAAGAGACCCATAGGTCGAAACTGGTCTGGGGATGGGGACAATCCAAGATAAAAATGATTTGAATGCCTTCTCTTGTAGTAGCATTTATCATAAATATAAAAAAAAAAAGCTTGTATAGAGTTATTAGCACACTCTTCATTTTACATATTTGTAAGTGCAAGCTATATATAAGTCATGTGACATCTGACTTGTTATTATTAATATATATATATATATTGTGCCATTACAATTTAGTCACTAGCTAAATTTATAGTAATGTGCATGTAGAAAAGGTAAACCAAAAATCATCATCACAATTTTATATAACCATAAAAGAAGCTGTAGGGCATCCAAGTTCAAACCCTACCAGATCAAAATTCTAAAAGCTTTAAACCGAGAAAGAGTGGGTCAACAATTATATGCTTTATTTGTTTGTGTGTTGATAGAAAGGTAATACACACATTTAAACTATTTAATATTTAAATTTTCTGTTAAAAAGCAAAGTTATAATGCATACATATAGGCAATGTATGTGTAAATTATTTAATTGTTTTATATTTCAAATATTAAACATTTTAACTTTCTTTAAAACTAACCTATGCTTGATCAATTCTAATATTTTATTCTATGCTTTTATTTTGCTTTTCTTTAATTATAATTGGGATTTAAAAGTTACAGATTTAATTAAATAATTGGGTTATAATTACTAAGCTAGCAATTATAGTATTTAAGGTTAGTTTATGAATGATTTGAAAGAATGAAGGATGTGTGTACATTACATACAAAAATTTACATTTCCTAAATATTGAAAGAAAAGGAAGTATTAAATCTGTCAAATTATTTTTTTTTGTACAATTTTTTGTTAAAAGAGGAAATCTGTTTAATCAGATATCGATCTTTGTAGCAATTTTTTTTTGTAAATAATTGTTTTTCACTTTGGAAGCTTATAATGGGTCAGAGCTCTAAATTTTGAAATTGTCTTATCTCAAGATCTAAAGAAGGAAGCTCAAAGATTTGAAGTGTTACCTGGATGTTAAAAGAAAAAAAAAAAGAAAAGAAAGGAAATAAGGATTGAGTCTATTTTTTTTTAAACAAAAGTGTCTGGAAAAAGGATTAAACTTTTCAGTTGAAAAATAATTTAGTTGAAAATAAATTAGAGATCTAATTAAAACAAATTTGTCCAAAAATAGCAAGTGATGCTATCTCTGATTGGTTAAGTTAGCTAAAAATTGGATATAAAAAGCTGTCTTGAATTATTATTAAGATTATTGTTTATGATTCAGATTATTAAACTATCCAATTGAATGCTGAAAATATAAGAAATGGCTGGCTAGAAAAATTATATGTATGTCCCATCGGTTCCGGACCATCTGGGGAAGCTGCACATCACATAGGAAAGAAAAGATGTGTCTAAAATAATATTCTACACCTTTCAACTGACCAGAGAAATAAGATGTTTTTAATAGAAGGAAGAAAGCATTCACCTGCATTCAAAGAAGATGAATTAATCTACTGATAAATATTAATCATCAAGTCCAATTAATTGTTACAACAACTGATTTTAAACTCAAGAAAATTTACAAATGTGAAAACAACTGCTGTATTTCATCCACATGCTTGACAGGAAGAGAAGAAAAATTAATATAATGATTTCCAAATTATCCACTAAAGCAAATAACCTCAATAGAGTCACCATCATCAAATAGTTATACACCTCAAGAAAGAGATTGTTCCCAGTAAGACGGAAATGGTAGCTGCAGAAATATAAACCTTATACAAGACAAGTTTGAACCCTTGGAAATTCGCCACAAACAAAAGATCGGTAATATGACTTTTTATATCTATTTTCTTTATGATATCAGTCTTAAGAAACATTTTAGCAATAAAGTGGTATATTTTATTTAAAGAACCTTTAAAGACTATTCAGATCGATTAAAACAAGAATGTCTTACTAAAAATAACTTTGAGCTTCATAAATGATCTTGAATGTATGAAAATGATTTGTTTATTAATTTTACAATATTAATGTGTAAAACAATTTTTTTTTATGGTGTTATGATTTTAGTTTTAGCTGATATATTATTATTATTTTGGTTTTTAATAATATTTTGTTATTATGGGATAAAACACGCACATACATAATAATATTTTTATATGTGTATAATTGGGAGTGAATGTGAAATAATGAGTAGTATTAGAATATTAGATTATTTTGTTTCAAGTTAAGTATAGCATTTCAGAGGTAGAAGGGAGGGGGGAGAAAATAATTTAAAACTCTTTTCTAAAACTTGCTCTTTCAATTCTACTAACATTTTTTTTTTACATTCTATTTACATGTTGGATTTTTAAAGTATGTGTGCTAATGAGCAGATAATATTTTTTTGTCTTGAAATACTTTTCATGGTCAATGTGACGTCCAACTTAATACAAAATACATTTGAAGGGAAAGGGGGAAGAACTTAAAATTAATCTGAGGATTGTTATATAATCAATTATTATTATTATTATTCATGTCAATTTTCATATTTATCTAGAAATTTTTATGTATATGTTAGAAATGTAGTAATAAATATTAGTTTGTTTTATTAAACGAGGCGTATATATTTCATTAAGTGTAGTCTTTGTTAAGTGTGATTATTCATCATCACTGGTTGAATATTAGTTATTTAAGATATAAGTAAGTATGCTAAAATTAAGCAATAATTATGCATTTCTTTATAAAATTTAGTTTTATGTTTAGGCTTAGTTCTAAAGCTGTAGTTGAAACCCTTGTCATTATTGTTATTATTATCATCATCATCATCATCATCAACGTTTTAATTAATGAGCTGTTTAACTGTTTAAAGGCCATAAATAAATATTGATTTTATAATATTTAGTGATTTCTTAGTATTATTATAACCACATCCCATCATCTATTTCATGCAAGGATGAGTGAATTGCCATCCTAAATTAGTTATATATAATCTGAGCTAGTGAACTTATAAAAATATTGAAACACATTTGTTATGTTAAGATCTGAGAAATGATTTATGTTCAATGAACTCCACTGTGGTTTAAAGATGTTTTACTTTTACCTAACTATTAGTGCTTATAGTGATATGGCTCAAAAAGCAAAATCTTCCACTTTATTATAAATAAAGTACCAAGAAGGGATTCAAACCCGGTACATGTGAAAGGTTATTAGATATAACCGTGTCTAGATTCAGATAATCTAGTGGCGCCCTGCTAGACCATATTCACTTAGTATTTGTTTAAACATGCACTTAACATCAAACCAAGAAATGAAAGTGGATAAGATTACTGCCTGTATACCTGAGCTATATTTTATTGAATTACTAGTGTACTCACCTCACGTGATTTCCATATACCTGAGTTATAATAATTTGCTAATAATTTGCTTATAATTATTGAGATAGTGTTTACTTGAGAAATCCAAGTTATTTTAAATATATATGATCATTCTATGGAATACCTTTCTACTCAGGTATGGTAATATCTATTTGATCTCTTTAATTATGTTACAATATATATAATTAAAATAATCGCATATATATATATATATTTATATATATATATATATATATATATATATATATATATATATGGCTGCAGAAAGGAGTTTGCTATTAACTGAAAGGAGACCCTTTGATTCCTCTTGGAGGCCTTAAAGGAACCGAGCAGGGCAAATTCCTAATGTCCACTCCATACGTTCTTGTCGTTGCAGCTGTTATTACTATGTGATTATTCATATAGTATACGAACATGGATGGGCTGCTCACCAACATGCATTAGCCAGTGTGGTGAGTTTATTGGCTTTTTACCTCTGAGTTTAAGATCAAGAAACACCATGGTCTTTCTTCTCAGTGCCTGATAAGGCAGAATGAATGTTTGTGTAAATGATAAATATTTTTCCAATACATATATACAATTATGACAGACAAAAATAAAGCATGGCCCTTATTCCCAGGAGGCTGTAAAGTCACCAACCAAGGCAGCGGTTGGTGGCCGAAGGTGGAGGGTGCTAAGAATCCCCTGATTGCGGACCCAGGCTGCCATTTGATGACGACTTTTTATTTAGGTACTTACAACTGCAGATCACTTTCAAGTGAAGGAAGATTGCAAGAATTAGAAGAAGAACTGTCTTATATTAAATGGGACATTATTGGACTTTGTGAAGTTAGAAGAAAAGGAGAAGAAACAATTGATTTAAAAAGTGGACATATACTCTATTATAAAGGCACACATATTGGAAATACAAGTGGAGTAGGATTCATTATAAATAAAAAGTGGAAGAACAATATTGTGGAGATTGATGGTGTATCGGACAGAGTGGCAAGATTAGTTATACAACTTAATAGCAGATACCAAATGCAGATAATTCAGGTTTATGCCCCAACAAGTTCTCATAGTGATGAAGTAGTAGAAGATTTTTATATGGATGTACAAAAGGCTTTTGATCAGAGTAAACAACATTTTAAAATTGTTATGGGAGACTTTAATGCTAGAATTGGTAGACAAATGAAAGATGAAATTGCTGTAGGTAATTTTGGTTATGGTAATAGAAATGAGAGAGGACATAGACTTGTGGAGTTTGCAGAAAAAGAAAAACTTTATATTATGAATTCATTTTTTGAGAAAAATGTTAAAAGGAAATGGACATGGAAGCATCCAAATGAAGGTACAGCAGAATTGGATTATATTTTGACTAACAGAAAATACATATTTCAAGATTGTAATGTTCTTAATAAATTTAACACAGGAAGTGATCATCGATTAGTAAGGTGTAAGTTACATGTTAATGTAAAACTAGAGAGACAAAAATTATTAAGAAAAACAATATTTACAGTTGATATTCCTAATCTTCAGAAACATTCTAATGAATTTAAATTAGAACTTACAAATAGGTTTCAAGTGTTAGGAGATTTTGAACATGATTCAGATTTGAATGAAATTAATATGAAAATAACTGATACACTTTTAAAAACTGCAACAAACATAGCTGGTAGAAAAAAGCAGCAATTGACTAATAAAATTTCTACTGAGACTAGAGAATTTATGAAGAAAAGAAGGAATATGAAGATATACAAAAATGATGTATTAAAAAGAATTGAATATCTCGAATTTTGTAAAATGGTACGGAAAAGAGTTGAAAATGATATAAGAAAGTATAACTGTGAAATAGCAAGGAAAGCTGTAGAAGAAAATAAAAGTCTCAAAAATGTTAAACAACATTTTGGTATTGGTAGGAAATTTATATCTGCAATAAGAAAAAAAGATGGAATTATTACTAAAAAGAGAGATGACATCATGAAATTGGTAGAAGATTTTTATCAAGAATTATATAGTAATAAAGAACAAGTACCTCCTATATCTATTACATCTTCCGAATTGCCCAGAATTTTAAATGAAGAAGTGAGACATGCAATTAAGTGTATGAAGAAAGGAAAGGCTCCAGGAAATGATGGAATTATAATTGATATATTAAAAGAAGCAGGTGAAGAAATAGAAACAATTTTAGCAAAGTTATATACCAAATGTCTAAATGATAAAGATGTACCGGAAGATTGGAAGAATGCAGTAATAATATTAATATTTAAAAAAGGTGATAAAGAAGATATTAGAAATTACAGACCTATCAGCCTTTTATCAGTTTTATATAAAATTTTTACCAAGATAATTACAACTCGTCTACAGAGAACTTTGGATTTCCACCAACCAAGAGAACAAGCTGGATTTAAAAGTGGTTTTAGTACAATAGATCATATCCAGGTATTGAGAGAAGTCATAGAAAGGACAAATGAATATGAGTTGTCATTATGTTTTGGATTTGTAGATTATGAAAAGGCATTCGATTCTATACACATTTCTTCAGTGATTAAAGCATTGGATCATCAAGGTATAGATCCAGGATATTGTCATATTTTAAAGAATATTTATAAAAATGCAACAGCAACAATTAGATTACATAATGATACTGGAAAAATCAACATTGAGAAAGGTGTAAGACAAGGTGACTCCATATCTCCAAAACTCTTTACAGCAGTGCTGCAAGAAGTATTTTGTGGATTAAAATGGGAAACTAAAGGAGTGAAAGTAAATGGAGAGTATTTAAGTCATTTAGATTTCGCAGATGATGTAGTTGTTTTTGCAAATAATGCTTCAGAGCTGCAGGAAATGTTGCAGGAGTTAGCAGATGAAAGTAGAAAAGTAGGACTAAAGATAAATGTTAAAAAGACTAAAGTAATGTTTAATCGATTTGCTCAAAATATGAAAATAAAGATTGATTATGAAGAATTAGAAGAAGTTAACAGTTACAAATACCTTGGTCAGATTATTAATACAGATGGAAACATAATGGAGGAAATTAATCATAGAATTAAACTTGGTTGGAGTGCTTTTGGTAGAAATAACTTGATACTAAAAGGAAATATGCCTATGTGTTTGAAAAGGATGGTTTTTAACAAATGTGTTTTACCAGTTCTTACTTATGGATCTGAGACTTGGACACTTAATAGAAGAGCAATACAGAGACTTCAGACCACTCAAAGGAGTATGGAGAGATGTATGTTGGGAGTAACAAGAAGAGATCGAAAACGCAATGTATGGGTAAGACAACAAACAGGTGTTACTGACCTTATTGAAAAAATTAAAAGATTGAAATGGAGTTGGGCTGGACATATTGCTAGAAGAGATGATAATAGATGGACAATTGAAATTTTAAACTGGATTCCAAGAGATTGTAAAAGACCCAGAAAGAGACCACATGTGAGATGGATGGATGAAATAAGAAAATGTGCAGGGGTGTTGTGGAGAAGAGAAGCTAAAGATCGGAGAAGATGGATTAAACTTGGAGAGACCTTCATCCTGCAGTGGATTGATAATGGTTGATGATGATGATGATATATATATATATATATATATATATATATATATATATATATATATATATATAACAAACTAACCAAAGGAAATACATATAAAAACAAAAAAAGACTTATAAATCCAATAAATAATATTATATTTCAACCAGAGGACTGGTTTTCATCAGAAAGAAAAAAAAATACACAGTAAAATGGCGATAATCAAAAATTACAGATTTGGTAAAAGATTAAAAGATTAAAAATTTAACAAAACCCCCCTGATTGGTCACAAAATCTAACACAGAATATCTACCCAATCAATGACAAAATTCAAACAAAAAAAAAACTACATTCCCTCCTAATCAAGCTTAAATTCTATTTAAATTAAAATAAATATAAAAATAAAAAAATTAAAATATACATATGTGCATACATAGAAAAATTAGACTATGCTCACATACAAAAAATAGCTGTGCTCACATTAATATTCATTAAAAACTAAAATACTTATACATTTTAATCAAAAATTATAGTTAGTGCAAAGTACAATAATTTATAATAACTAATTATTTATCTATAAACCAATTAAACACAGATATTAAACATCCATATAACCAATCTTTACATAAAAAACCTCATATAAGAAATTTTTCACATAAAAAACTCACATATAGAAATCATTTAGGAGACCAGGTAACCCAGAGATGTAATAGTCCCAGTGTTCAAATTCAATCCATGTGGTTCTAAGGTCTTGAATTTAAAAATAAAAAAACTCTCCTTTTGTTTCCTCTCCCTTGTAGAAGAAAAACCTTCCTGAAGAATCACTACTTTTAAATCATCAATTGAATGATTCGGTAAGTTAAAATGTTTTGAAACCGGTCTATCTTTATTCTTATGCAAAATGTCAAATCTATGATTAGTCATTCTGACATGTAAACTATTTGCTGACTCACCTATATACTGGTTTAAACATCTACTACACTCTATCAAATATATCAAATTAACACTTTTACATGTAACATGATTAGGAATATACCATTTAAAATTATGATTCTTAGTATTAAAGACTACTTTTGTCACAACAATATGTTCACATGTAAAACATCTTTTATCCTCACATGGAGAACATCCTTTTTCCTGTACAGAACTACTAATAAAATTTGTTTTGACAAGTATATCTCTAAGTGATCTATGTTTTCGATATACAACCTTAGGTGGATCAGAAAAAATAGATTTTAAATAATCTGTGGACTGTAATACGTTAAATTTTTTCGCCAATATCCGGTTAATATTAGGTAAATCTCTATTAAAAGTAAGAACCAATGGTGGAACATCTAATTGTTTTTTACTCTTTTCAGATAAAAGAAGTTTCTTTCTATCAATTAAAGAAGATCTCCTTATTGCATTATCCAACAATGTCTTAGGATAACTCATATTGAGCAATCTATTATATAAAATACTATTATTTTGTTGAAGAAATTTCTCATCATTATAAATCCTCTTCATCCTTAAAAATTGACTATAAGGAATATTAGCCTTTAATTGTTTAGGATGGTTACTATAAAAATGTAGATAGCAGTTATTATCAGTTGGTTTCCTATATACAGTAGTAGTAAGAACTCTATTAGTGTAAATAACTTCAACATCAAGAAAATGAGCAATTGATTTTGAAAAATTC
Organism: Epiperipatus broadwayi; assembly: GCA_028023455.1. Lineage (NCBI taxonomy): Eukaryota > Metazoa > Onychophora > Udeonychophora > Euonychophora > Peripatidae > Epiperipatus > Epiperipatus broadwayi. The sequence continues at coordinate 39,832 of JAQFVV010013678.1, read as the reverse complement.
ATTGTGAAATTAATATTTTTATTAAAATTATTTAAATAACTTAAAAATTATGAAGTTCAACTTCACTATGTGGCCATATCATGAAAATGTCATCTATATATCTAAGCCAAGAGTGAGGTTTCAGCTTAGCATTATCAAGTATAGAGGACTCTAGTTTTGACATAAAAATATTCGCATAACTTGGTTCCATCTTTGTACCCATTGCAGTACCTTGTTTCTGTAAATAGTATCTAGAATCAAAAGTAAAAAAAATATTTTTTGGTTACTTTGGATATTGTATCATTATACACAAATATACCTCATGATGATGGAGTTGAGGCTATTAAATGTGCTTTACAAGATAGAGAGTATGATCATGGTCTTATTACTACTATGGTTGAATTAATATATTTGGTTTTAAGAAATATTTTTTTTTACTTTTGATTCTAGATACTATTTACAGAAACAAGGTACTGCAATGGGTACAAAGATGGCACCAAGTTATGCGAATATTTTTATGTCAAAACTAGAGTCCTCTATATTGTGACAGTCAGATGATGTATGTTGATTTAACCCAGTTCGAATACTAGGCGAAAGTACCTCAAGGCCAACCATACGCGAGATATTAAATCAAGAATACTATGACCTCTGCCCTATTCGTCTAGTCTCGAAGCTATTATGAACCGAACAACACTATCTGAGCCACACATAAATTATTTTTCAACCGGCCACAAAGCTTAGCAACAGCGGTAGAGACATGGACGGGAAATCCTAAGGAGCTAAATAGTTAAATGTGCAAAAGTACTAAGAAATATGTGTTTTGCGTTATGCGTGCCTGGATCATTGAAAAGTAAAAATAAAGCATTTAATATAATTAAGAAACTCAAGCTTTTTATAGTTAAATCATGTTTAATTAATGACTTTAATAATATGACTAATGATATAATGGCCTCCGCTATTCCTCTAAATTAATGAAACAAAATAATTAGACAATAAAAACGGATTAATAGGTTTGCGGTCTAAATCTTTTCTTCCCAATTTTATTAAAAATTGTCAACTCGATCTTCTCGATAAAGTACGATAAAAAAAAGAATCTTTCGCAAAGCATTTCTAATTGCTTTGCGCTAAAAACAGTGTTTAAAAATTATTTAAAACGTATATAGTTAAATCAGATATACGTAAAGCTAATGGCGGACAAAAGAGGCGTTATCAAAGAGATCAAGTTGGCACACAAAAGAAACTGACTCGTATTTAATTAACAAACATAAATAAAATTGGAAAGAGATTTTAAATGAACAAAAATTAACTATTAAACTTAACCGCAATGGAATACTAAATATTTACACAGGTTAGTAAGGAAGAATAGCGAAGGGAAAAAGGTTACATATAGATAGATGATCACACAATATATATATATTTAAGGTTAGTCTAATAAAAATGGTTACATAGCAAATACATATAAATTCACTGAAGCAATTAGAAAAAAATGAACAAAAGGTAGCATAAGAAATAGTTCAATAGAGGAGATACGATTACCGTCCTTTTTCCTTGGTCATGTTCCCTACGGCGTTCGTGGCTTGATCCGACCGTCGAGATGTAGTTGTCCGGACAATGAAAATATGTAGTATGGTTTCACGAAAAGTTCTCCAGACACGGCACAGAGTTCAGATGACTATTGAGTGGATATTAAGGCATTTTGAATGGTATTCCGGAACCTCGGCGATAGGCAAAGCTATTTATTTGCCTAGCCGAGCATAGTAGAATCTATCAAACTTATATGATTTTTAGCTTGAGCAGGTTCAAACTTCTTCATGATTTGTAGACAACAGTTGTAGACTTTTGGGAATAAAATCACGAACAAAATCTGACAGAGTTCTCCTAAGAGAAATCTGAATGCACCTTGCAATAGCAAAATCTGAAAGAATCACCTTCACAAGGAAAATCAGAATCAACTGAATCCTTCAAAAGGAAAAATCTGAATAATGTGAATTCTTCAAAAAGAAAAATCTGAATAATCAATCTTTTGTTCTCCCTTCTATTTATACCCTCTCTGTCAGCTACCTTCTATTGTTTGTATGATCTGAGATCTTGATAAGCCTCCCCATGCTCCTTTGTTTCAAAGCAACACTTTCTAAAAATAACTTTAACTTTTTTACTCTAACTTTCTTACTTCAAAGTTTGAATTCTCTTAATTAAAAAGAAAGAAAGAGAAGGCCATCTTTAATTACACTTGAATGGCTCACTAATTAAAACTATACATTCTTTTAGAAAATGTTGGCAGGCTTATCTCAAAATCAAATCATACTAAATATTTTAACAAAATTTTAACAACAATATATTATTATTTTTTTATAGTAGAATAAGCATTTTATTTCAGCAGAATTTTGCATTAACTCATATATATACGCTAGATGTATATATATGTTTGACTAATAGGTTAAGCAATTTTTATTAATAGAATGAAATTTATTTAAAACAAAATATTTAAATGTAATACACATTTAATAAGCATAATTATTTTTAACTCTAATGCAAAACCCTGCTGATATTGAACTATAAACTTAATTTAGGTCTACAATACTAATTAAGTTTATAGGAAGATGTGAAGCATGGATTGGACTTCAGATCCATTGCTTCATTTCCCAATAGTTAGTGAACAAAAAAAAAATGTTTAAAAAAAAAATGCTGTTGCTTCAGGTCAGAGGTAAGAATTTTGTGCCAGGTGAGTTCAAGCCTACTCTTTATTTGCTGTAATATTTAATTTGTTGCTACCTACGGTGTTTTCTTTACTTTATTATATCTAATGGTTTATCCATAATTCAATCTTCTGTCTTAAATCGGGTCTGTGTTGTATTTAGTCTAACATGGTATGTATCTATTTTTAATTTGCATATTTTCCGGGGTCCGGTGGTATATAAGGTTTTAAGTTTCTGTTTCTAATATTATATTCTCTTTTTATGCTGAGATTATTTTTCCAAAACAAAACACTTATTCCACACTTCTTTTTTAACAAATGAGGGCCTTTATATATTGGAAAAAACTTTTTTACTTCTCTCTGCACTATACTAGTTGGCCTCAGATCTCTCAGCCACACTTGCTTCCTTTGCCTGAATTGATATTGGCGGTTTCGTTTTGTCTTCCGATGCAGCACTGCCCGTCTTAATCGTTCGCTTGTGATCTTTTGGTTTCCTAGTTGGTCTATTTTCTCCTCTTCCACTAAGATTTTGGTTTTGAATACCTGAAGACATGCTGTGGCATACTGCAAATGTATCGGAGTAGCTCCAGTCAAGTCACTCATTTTATTATTAATGTCTTGTCCCATCTTTTCAGTTTCGTTTACCAAATCCACAGTCTGAAGCGTCATTGTGCTCTTGCTATCCTCTATGATTCGACAATTTTGTTCTCCACTTTGCCTTCTGTGTTTGACTGACAAGTCCAAGTGGTGACTATCTTTACATGCTTCTTCATCAATCAGTGATTCAACCTGAATATCACCTTGCTCTTGTTGGTCTTGTCCCTTTTCCTGATTATCATCATCTGGTAATACTTTTGTTCTGGTAGTATGTTGTTGCTGGAGACCCATGTTTTCCTCCAAACGGTTCAGTCTTTGTGATGTCATATTCATGAATTCTTGGAACATGTTCATCATCATTTTGTATTCTTGTCTCATTTCTGTGATGAGATCTTTCACATTGTTTTCTTGGTCACTATGAGTACATATTGACCTATAAACTTCGCCTCTCTTCTGTTCCTCCATTTTTGCCTAATATTGGCTATTTTGTTATAAAACAATTTATTTCTAAAACGTATTTTAATAACAATCTATATAAGTATATTGTATTACGTGTATCTAGGAGCTATATCCTGTATGTGAAGAAAAATTTTAGTTCTTTAAAAAATAAGTCAGTATTCTAAATTCTTTATTTATGTTTTCAGAAATTAACTTTGCCTACCTCACGAGGTCCCATCTTAAACCTATGCCTATGTGTCTGTTTGTTCATGAAAAAAATATCAAATCCTGCCGTGTCTGTTTTAATATTTATACTACATATATTCTCCTCACTTTATTTATTTATTTTTATATATTTCACTTAAATATCACTGCTACTTTGTTACTATATCATTAAAAATAATAAACTTACAGCTTGACCTGACTTTCTCCGACACCTGAAACAACTAAAAAAATGCATTTACATTAATACACAAGTTTATATTTCAAAAGGAATATGTGAGCAAAATATACATAAGTCATGTTTCAAAATTATTTTGGCTCACTACACATACATTGTTATTTTGATCATCTACTATAGTTTGGTTTATTTGATATCCGATATGAGAGATTGCACTTGCCGACAAATTTATTTGAGAAGGGCGCCAGTCGACAAGACAATGGCCATATCAAATATACATATTAATGGATAATGATCCAAGCACACATTTATAAGGGTTTATAAAGTTTCAATGCAATTAAAATTTTACTTTGCGTTTCAGTTCACTTTAAAAAAAAATTTAATTTGATTCTGCTGAACGAAAAAAATAATCTCTGCATGAATAAGTAAATGCTATTTTAAATGACACAATATTATTTAAATCTAAGACGTATAACAACTAAGTACGGTAATTTGTCTGACCTGGGATCGAAACCAGTTACCATTTTGGTCAAGACACAAAAAAAAATTCAAACAGCCAAAGTACGATTAACAAAACAAACAAAAAAAAAATACAACCAAAAATTAAAATAAAATTCCATGATAACTGCCACTCCGAATTATGAACCTGGGATCGAAACCAACTACCATTTTGGTCACAACCCGAAATAGATTAACAATTATCAAGCAATTTTACAGAATCACGCATTGAGATCAAAAACTGTTTCAAAAACATTTATATAAAAACGGGTTTTACCGAACTATAACGAAGTGTATACCATATGCATCCATATATATGAATATGTACACACTAAATAAGCATATATATGACTACATATAAATATACAAACAGATATACCTATACAAATATTTCTTTTATTATCATGTACATGAATTTATTAGAAAGATGTCATATTGCAAACCGCATACTCCTATTATTTCAGGCAAGTAACGCTGGTCACAACTATGACACGGAAACAACAATTGCAGACATAGACCTATTATTTCAGGCTACTCAGCAATCGAGAACTCTACAATGTAAGGGGTCTTCACCTAAACGGTTACTAAGGGAATCTTCATAAACGATCACTAAAAAACAAGGGCTTCACCTACCGGTTACTTCAAAAGGGCTTCACCTAACGGTTACTCAAAGGGTCTTCACCTAACGGTTACTCAATAAATGATTCAATAGCATAATCCGAAATGAGAGAAAAAAAAATCTTAACTAAAGGGTGGCTGACATATATGTTATACAAAAATATATCTTTAATATATATATTTATTAACGAACATACGCATTTACTTTTCTTATAAGATAAAATTAAGTTTGCTAGTATTGAAACAAAACTTAATTTATATATGTTTGCGAGGAAACGTAATTTCAAAATCTTTAAAAAGGAAAAAAAAATTTACATGATTACAATTATTCAATATAAAGAAACGAAACGCAGAGAAAGTGAAAAAAAATATTTGCTAACACCATACGTTGACACGTGTTAATTTGAACTTATCAAAAACTTTTTGATCTTCAAAAAAAATTTCAATTAACGGAAAAAAAATGTTATCTAAGATCTTTACAAAAATTTATACAAACGGAGAATTTTTTTTATTATCTATTTGTAATTTTTACTAAAATATTAACACTATCGTATATATGTTATATTTCGAAAAACATTATTATTTCAAAACTTCTCATATTTGAGCAATACTAAAAATAATCTAAAGTACGAAAGCTAATTTAAGGGAGGGCGGGTGGGTATATATTTGACACTTCCGCCTCATCGAAGCTATCTACTTTATACGAAAACAAATATGGCGAACTGGCCATGACAAATCTATTCATTAGGCAAAAAAAAATTGGTTTAATTCTGAAATCTAATTTTATAATCACAAAAAAAAACAACGAACGAAGTGTTAACTTTTTAAATATAAAATATTCATTTGATATATATACTAAACTCGGAAAAATTTTTTTTACCTTATGACACATTTAACTTTTTAATTAATTTAAAAAAATGACATTTGGCTCACATTAGGAAACAAAACTCGGAAAAATTATACATATATTTTTATATAAATGTATTAAACTAAAACAAACTTCTCAGGGTACTTATTTTTAATTTTTTTTTTTTTTTTAAAAAAAAATGACATTCGTCCACGGAGACAAAATGCGGGGAAAAAATCTTATACGTCTACCTATATAGTATATTCCTATTCTAAAAATGAAATTTGGCCCAGTTGGTCGACAGAATGCGGAAAAAAAAATCTACATATATATTATTCATTAATTTAAAACAGAAAAAGAAAAAACATTATACACACATACAAATGTTATACAGGGCATTGCAGGGTATGGAAAATTTCGAATAGCCACACGATGGGCGTCCAGAATTACGGAAAAAAAAAATCTACTGTGACAGTCAGATGATGTATGTTGATTTAACCCAGTTCGAATACTAGGCGAAAGTACCTCAAGGCCAACCATACGCGAGATATTAAATCAAGAATACTATGACCTCTGCCCTATTCGTCTAGTCTCGAAGCTATTATGAACCGAACAACACTATCTGAGCCACACATAAATTATTTTTCAACCGGCCACAAAGCTTAGCAACAGCGGTAGAGACATGGACGGGAAATCCTAAGGAGCTAAATAGTTAAATGTGCAAAAGTACTAAGAAATATGTGTTTTGCGTTATGCGTGCCTGGATCATTGAAAAGTAAAAATAAAGCATTTAATATAATTAAGAAACTCAAGCTTTTTATAGTTAAATCATGTTTAATTAATGACTTTAATAATATGACTAATGATATAATGGCCTCCGCTATTCCTCTAAATTAATGAAACAAAATAATTAGACAATAAAAACGGATTAATAGGTTTGCGGTCTAAATCTTTTCCCAATTTTAATAAAAATTGTCAACTCGATCTTCTCGATAAAGTACGATAAAAAAAAGAATCTTTCGCAAAGCATTTCTAATTGCTTTGCGCTAAAAACAGTGTTTAAAAATTATTTAAAACGTATATAGTTAAATCAGATATACGTAAAGCTAATGGCGGACAAAAGAGGCGTTATCAAAGAGATCAAGTTGGCACACAAAAGAAACTGACTCGTATTTAATTAACAAACATAAATAAAATTGGAAAGAGATTTTAAATGAACAAAAATTAACTATTAAACTTAACCGCAATGGAATATTAAATATTTACACAGGTTAGTAAGGAAGAATAGCGAAGGGAAAAAGGTTACATATAGATAGATGATCACACAATATATATATTTAAGGTTAGTCTAATAAAAATGGTTACATAGCAAATACATATAAATTCACTGAAGCAATTAGAAAAAAATGAACAAAAGGTAGCATAAGAAATAGTTCAATAGAGGAGATACGATTACCGTCCTTTTTCCTTGGTCATGTTCCCTACGGCGTTCGTGGCTTGATCCGACCGTCGAGATGTAGTTGTCCGGACAATGAAAATATGTAGTATGGTTTCACGAAAAGTTCTCCAGACACGGCACAGAGTTCAGATGACTATTGAGTGGATATTAAGGCATTTTGAATGGTATTCCGGAACCTCGGCGATAGGCAAAGCTATTTATTTGCCTAGCCGAGCATAGTAGAATCTATCAAACTTATATGATTTTTAGCTTGAGCAGGTTCAAACTTCTTCATGATTTGTAGACAACAGTTGTAGACTTTTGGGAATAAAATCACGAACAAAATCTGACAGAGTTCTCCTAAGAGAAATCTGAATGCACCTTGCAATAGCAAAATCTGAAAGAATCACCTTCACAAGGAAAATCAGAATCAACTGAATCCTTCAAAAGGAAAAATCTGAATAATGTGAATTCTTCAAAAAGAAAAATCTGAATAATCAATCTTTTGTTCTCCCTTCTATTTATACCCTCTCTGTCAGCTACCTTCTATTGTTTGTATGATCTGAGATCTTGATAAGCCTCCCCATGCTCCTTTGTTTCAAAGCAACACTTTCTAAAAATAACTTTAACTTTTTTACTCTAACTTTCTTACTTCAAAGTTTGAATTCTCTTAATTAAAAAGAAAGAAAGAGAAGGCCATCTTTAATTACACTTGAATGGCTCACTAATTAAAACTATACATTCTTTTAGAAAATGTTGGCAGGCTTATCTCAAAATCAAATCATACTAAATATTTTAACAAAATTTTAACAACAATATATTATTATTTTTTTATAGTAGAATAAGCATTTTATTTCAGCAGAATTTTGCATTAACTCATATATATATACGCTAGATGTATATATATGTTTGACTAATAGGTTAAGCAATTTTTATTAATAGAATGAAATTTATTTAAAACAAAATATTTAAATGTAATACACATTTAATAAGCATAATTATTTTTAACTCTAATGCAAAACCCTGCTGATATTGGACTATAAACTTAATTTAGGTTTACAATATTAATTAAGTTTATAGGAAGATGTGAAGCATGGATTGGACTTCAGATCCATTGCTTCAATATTTGATAATGCTAAGCTGAAACCTCATACTTGACTTAGATATATAGAGGACATTTTCATGATATGGCCGCATAGTGAAGTTGAACTTCATAATTTTTTAAGTTATTTAAATAATTTTAATAAACATATTAATTTCACAATGAATTTTTCAAAATCAATTGCTCATTTTATTGATGTTGAAGTTATTTACACTAATAGAGTTCTTACTACTACTGTATATGGGAAACCAACTGATAATAACCGCTATCTACATTTTTATAGTAACCATCCTAAACATTTAAAGGCTAATATTCCTTATAGTCAATTTTTAAGGTTGAAGAGGATTTGTAATGATGAGAAATTTCTTCAACAAAATAATAGTATTTTATGTAATAGATTGCTCAATATGAGGTATCCTAAGACATTATTGGATAATGCAGTAAGGAGATCTTCTTTAATTGATAGAAAGAAATTTCTTTTATCTGAAAAGAGTAAAAAACAATTAGATGTTCCACCATTGGTTCTTACTTTTAATAGAGATTTACCTAATATTAACCGGATATTGGCGAAACATTTTAACATATTACAGTCCACAGATTATTTAAAATCTATTTTTTTTTGATCCACCTAAGGTTGTATATCGAAAACATAGATCACTTAGAGATATACTTGTCAAAACAAATTTTATTAGTAGTTTTGTACAGGAAAAAGGATGTTCTCCATGTGAGGATAAAAGATGTTTTACATGTAAACATATTGTTGTGACAAAAGTGGTCTTTAGTACTAAGAATCATAATTTTAAATGGTATATTCCTAATTATGTGACATGTAAAAGTATTAATTTGATATATTTGATAGAGTGTAGTAGATGTTTAAACCAGTATATAGGTGAGTCAGCAAATAGTTTACATGTCAGAATGACAAATCATAGATTTGACATTTTGCATAAGAATAAAGATAGACCGGTTTCAAAACATTTTAACTTACCGAATTATTCAATTGATGATTTAAAAGTAGTGATTCTTCAGGAAGGTTTTTCTTCTACAAGGGAGAGGAAACAAAAGGAGATTTTTTTTATTTTTAAATTCAAGACCTTAGAACCACATGGATTGAATTTGAACACTGGAACTATTACATCTCTGGGTTACTTGGTCTCCTAAATGATTTCTATATGTAAGTTTTTTATGTGAAAATGTTCTTATATGAGGTTTTTTATGTAAAGATTGGTTATATGGATGTTTAATATCTGTGTTTAATTGGTTTATAGATAAATAATTAATTATTATAAATTATTGTACTTTGCACTAACTATAATTTTTGATTAAAATGTATAAGTATTTTAGTTTTTAATGAATATTAATGTGAGCACAGCTATTTTTTGTATGTGAGCATAGTCTAATTTTTCTATGTATGCACATATGTATATTTTAATTTTTTATTTTTATATTTATTTTAATTTAAATAGAATTTAAGCTTGATTAGGAGGGAATGTAGTTTTTTTTTTGTTTGAATTTTGTCATTGATTGGGTAGATATTCTGTGCTAGATTTTGTGACCAATCAGGGGGGTTTTGTTAATTTTTTAATCTTTTAATCTTTTACCAAATGTGTAATTTTTTATTATCGCCATTTTACTGTGTATTTTTTTTTCTTTCTGATGAAAACCAGTCCTCTAGTTGAAATATAATATTATTTATTGGATTTATAAGTCTTTTTTTGTGTGTATATATATATATATAAAATCAAACAATTTACATAAAGTCAAAAAATATATATTAACTAACCAATGGATCTTTATTTGAATAATCATATTAACATATTTGAAATTAGTATTAGTATTAATTATTATTCAACTTGTAATCTTTATCTTTGCATGTATAAATGTGTCAGATACTGAACTCAGGCTGACATATCAAATATGATGATTGCCTGGAAATTATTAATAAGAAAAGTACTTTAAGAATACCTTTTTCTAATACAAATATCATCATCGTTTATTTTTCTTTCAAGTTCTCATTTTTAATTTACTCTCTTGTCTCTTAAATTGGTATAAGAACTCATGTCATTAACCATCTCCTTTCATTAAATTAAACAATAATATTGCCTTTGTGTAATTACATTTTATTTCTTAATTATGAGCTAAACAATTCAGATTTTTAAATCTACATAAATAATATATACTAAAATGTAATATTTTTAAAAAAACATTATACATGTGAAATATTTAATAAATGGAGATTCCACTTTTAATTCTAATTAAAATTGTTTCTCAGATTCATTTAAATCTATTTATAATCTAATTTACAAAGGCAATGATATTTACTACTGATTTAAATAACATTATATGTTTACAAAGTTATTTGTAAATTTAATTATAAACTGAATTGAATGATATAGTATGAAATAGATTTACATTTAATATTCTTCAATGTTAATCATTCTTGGCCATACCTTGTGTTAGAAGCATCAATATTGCAATATGAGCAGAATGTTTTATTTTTGGTGATCTATAATGCTTGCTTTATGTTTTTGTGCATATTTGACAGCAAAAACTAAAATGATGACAGCATTTTCTTGAACAAAATCAATTCAGAATATAAAAAATAGAATCTTTACAAAAGAAGTAGAAAGTATCCAATGCACATGATTAATATTGTTCATTTTGCCACTGACTTCCACTTTCAGAAAATTAAAAAATGCTACTTTACATGCAATTTCTTAATTTTTTTTCATAAAATTTAGTTAAGTATTTATTTTTCAATAAATAAGTGAAGTATTCATTTAGTTTATATTTGAATATACTTAGTTTTGGCCAAAAAAATATTTGATTTAAAATTTATGATCAAACAGAAAGCATCATGAACTTTGAAAGCATGGAAAAATACAATTTTTACACATAATTTATTTGCATATTTATTTTTATTTTTGTAAAATTAATTTCAAATTTTTGTTTTACTAGATAAGTCATATATTTATTCAGTTTTTATTTGAAAGTATTTGTTTTGTGTTGTAGAAACAGAAATCATTTTTGGCATACATAAAAAGCCCATCTTTATTAAAAACTCCTATTTTTATGAAAATATCTGGGGCAATATTTAGTTTAATGTTTTTTTGGAATCAGAAATGGGATTTTAATACTTAAAAACTGTTTTGAGTGCAGGGTTGTAATATCTATTTTTTGACCAATTAAAACTATTATAAATTTTCATATTTTATTAAAATATATTTTCATACCCATAAAACTAAAAAATGATTTTTTTGTTTGATTGTTTATTTATTTATTATTATTTTTTATTTGCTAAGTTGAAATTTTACTATTTTAAATATTTTTCATTTATAAACTTATGTTTAAATTAATTATTTAAAAAATCGTTTGAAAATTTAAGAAATACTAAACTAAAATGATAAGATAAAGAGCATTGCTATATTAGCTGCTCCAAATTGCATGCCAGAAAAAATTAATGTAAAATAACAATATAAGAGCTTAGAAAATAAATAAAATGATTCATTTTTGCTTATTATGCTGATAGATTTGACCTTGAAATATGTTTGCATTAATGTCACCAGTCCAAAATTAGAAGTTTATCTCTCTGAATAATATATATATATATATATGGTTGTTTTTCCTACTAATAAATTTTAAAGATACATTAATTTTATCACTTCTATTATTGTCATTTGATAAATCATAGTTATGCATCATTTTAATAATCCTAAATTTGTACTTAATATCTTCTTCTAAGCTGGGCAAAATTTTGTCAACATTTTAAAAACAATCCTATATCTCAAAATCACCATATATTTTTATCATTTCCTTTGCATTAGTGTTTATAGATATTATTTTCATTGCACAATTAAATCATAACAGAGCTTTGATTATTCTAATATTCATCTTTCACATAAAATTATCAATTTTGATTTTGACATTCCAATTATACCTGAAAAGTGCAACAATAATAAATCCTGGAAGAAAGATGTGAATATCTCCATGCCTAACTATTGATGATAATTTAAATATCTTCTCTTTTGTTATATAAGTTTTATTGTATTTAATACCCTGCCTAGCTACCACAATGATAATAATTGTCTCAAATAATAAATATATTTGGATCAAAGTTAATCTATCTCTTTCATGATTAATGGCATATGGTATTTCTGACAAGATTCATTTAATTATTTTTTATTATATTCAACATAATTACATTTACAAATTTATAATCATAATGCATGCATAATAGAATCAACAAGAACATATTTTATGTTTATTTTAAAAAATTAATAAAGGTTATATTTGTCATGTGCAACAATATTTTTATTAAACTTATATGTTATATATAGAGCTAGCAAAATAAGCTCTTAACAAGCTTTGAGAATATCCTCAACTGCAGACCGGTTTCTGCTTCTGGCGTCGTCAGAAATATCTTTTACCAAACTGTGAGGAGTTTAAGTTGACTTGACTCACTTTTTTATTTAGTCATAATTATATAAACTGCAAAAAAATAATCTTTGCAATTCTTGTTAAAGTTTCCAAATATATTGTAAACAAATAAGTGTTAAACCGTATGCAATCTATTCATAATTATATTTTGACTAATCTTTAATTACTAAATACGTTTTGTTTTGAACTGACAGAAAAGAAAATGAAACAACAAATAAGAAAAAAATAATAATTTAGAAATATATATATAAATCCTAACAACCTTTTAATTTGTGTCTTTAATGAAACCGATAATTATATCTAAAATAAAGTGTATTTGAAACTATCAATTTCATTTCTTTAAAGTCTTCTTTTGTCTATTAATTATCTAATTTAAAATTTTAACAATTACTACTTTTTTAATTAAAGTAATTAACCGTCTTAATACAAAAGCTTTGAAAATTGTAATTACATTTAATTAAAAAAACAAAACCCCTCACTATACTCGTTAAATAATGTTGTCGCTTTTTTTTTTTTTGTTTAAAAGCAAGACCTTTTACTTTGCTTATAAATAATAGATTATTAGTTTATAGATAATCAGAATATCACTGACATTAATCAGTCTTGCAGAAGAGACTTCTAAATCTTAAAAATGGACTATTATAAAAATTATTTCAGGTCAGTAACTCAAAACCTTTTAAAAGTTTGTTCAAGTTTAGCTTTGATTTTTCTTTATCCTACAAATTCTATGAAAATGTATTATATAAATTGTATCAAAAATTTCATAATTTTAATAAGATTTTATAATTAACAACTACTTAAGTATAAATTATATCATAGTATTTTAAATTTTATGATTTGACATAATAACCAGTTATTTCTTTCTGATAATTACAAAAGTGTGACAACAATCTTATACTACCTTTTTCCTGAAGATGTGCATACTCCTACTAGGCTGCTGTTCCTGGAAAGCTCATTAAAATAATTGAAATAATTATAATTTTAATAATATTGACGAAACAAGAGTAGAACTACAGAGAAGTATTTTTTTTTTCTATTTCTAAATTTAAATATGTGAAATATGTCATTTCACTCAAGGAAACACAGCAAGATAATACTATGAAATAATTGTACTGAATAAAAAGAAGACCAGAAAAACATGAATCTACTAGAATTATAGTAATAATAAATTCACAATAAAAGAGGTTAAAAAAAACAATTTACGATTATTCAGTCTGAAGAAATATTCACTAAATGGTTAGAACGGAAACTAACTTGATATTATTTATCACTTGATAACTCAATTTTCTATTTAAATACAAATATATAAACTTAAAAAAAAAATGTTTAAAGAGTATATTTTGATAGAAAGAAATTGTAGGACAAATAATGTTTTACAAAGTTGAATCAACTTTTCGTTTTTAAGTCGTTGCTCTTTTGAGATCTCTTACAACACTGATTAATGTTGCTTGATATTCTGATTTTTCTGTATAAATTATTTTATTATTTGTAAGTAAAATAAATGATCTTAATTAAAAACGAAAAATATGTATAATTTAATAATGTTTTGAATGTTCTGTTTTATTTTAATTTTTTATTTTTGAGTATTTAAATTTTCAAACCTTTTGTACCAAGATGATTCATTTCCCCCCAAAAAGGTTAGGAGTTATAATTAAGATTAGCCATGAAGATTAATGTTCATGTAGCTGTTTTTATTGAAGCTCAGCATCCCAATAAAAACAGTTTAATAAAGCAAACATATGGCTTTAAGGTTTTGGAAGAAAACATGAGCCAGAGAATGAGACAGTTTTGTGTTGAATTTGTCATAAGGTCTAATTTAATATCTCTTCTTCAAATTCCTATATTTTTTATATGTATAATGGTATCTGTTGAAATTTTTTAAGTTTATATACTGTAATATTAGACTCAGAGAATTCATGAAAGAAAGCTCTTATCTTGAGGGATAACAATATTATATTAATAATACCTTTAAAAAATAATTATTTTCTTTATTCAAGATTTACATGTACATACTGATATTAAAAATAAGCTTTGGAGAAAAATTATTAAAATTAATGATGTTGTTTGCTATAACTCAAATGGTCTTATGATGTTGAATTTTTACATAATATATATATTGACTTTCATAAACATTTTGTTTACATATAAAAATCATTATAAAAAAACATGGATTTATTTGTATTCAATCAGTGGCATCTGATAACTACACTATAGTTAAGATATAATATATAAATGTTTATATCATAGAAATACTTTTAAGTGCATATTGTTAAAATTTTCATAAACTATTCTGTTTCAATTAAAATAATATTTACAATAAAAAAATAAATCTTATTCCAATTATATTTTCTAAAAAAAAATCATCTTATTACCAAGATACAAAACTATAAAAAAAAAAAATCAATTATTGGGATCTCTAAAAAGAAGAAATATAATTAGTTCTCTGACAATACTCCTGTTATTAGTAAATTGAATAAAGAAAAATTGGGTTATTTTCTGATGCAGACTAATAAAGTGAATGTGGGTCTTCACAACTAATATAGAGATTTAAAAGCAGAAGTTCAGTAATTGACAATAAAAATTATTAGTGGATTAAAACACTGCAGATCTTTATTGATTCATTGAACATAACATATGGGCCTATAAAATGACATTACTAATTATGATGACACTGATATTTCCAATAAGTTGGGGGAATGATAATAAAAGAATAAAGATGTTTAGTTGTAAAAATATATTCATTCTATCTACTTATTAAATTTGGACAAAGACATAGAACCTAATGAAGTAAAAATAGTGTAAGACATAGAACCTAATGAAGTAAAAATAGTGTTTTCTTAAGTTTAAAATTGGAAAGGCTGTACTGGGATATCTATATAACGCTTAAAATATGTTTGAAACAAGTTAATTTTATAATAATAAAATTTTTCTGGACTATATAATATTAGGATATTATGAATCTAAACTCAAAGCTGCTTATTTTATTTTCATTTTTTAAAAAAAATGATAAGACTGGCATAATTACTGTAGAATGTCATTGTTCTCACTAGAGCAATAATATTTTCAATAATTTTGTTGAATACGTTACTTGCAGATATGGATTCTGGAACTAATTGTAGTTTTAGGAAATCAAAAAAACACTGTAGACATATTATTTATTGTTAGACATATGTGATAAAAGTGGTGGAAATAAAGAAGTAATTTATATATTGCTTTTATTTGATGATTTTCAGAATGATTGTGATGATGGTATATAGTTATCAATTTACAGATGTATTAAATAGTCCAGATTATAACTACATATTGTTTTCATACATTTTATTTAAGAATTATACTTCTATTAATTGTCTATATATGTGGCACTATTTGAAATTAATTGATGGTTCACCAATAGTTATGTATAGTACACAAATTCTACATGGTGGAATACAAGAAACTGTTGACTAAAAAAATGAATATGCTCTACCTATTATTACATTTCCTACTTCTACTTTCTCCATTTATTATTTTTCAAATTATTTTCTTGTCTACTGGCTAATGACATAAAATATACTTATTTATCGGAGCATATATTTTAATATTTCAATCACAAGACTGGTTTTCAATTAGAATGTCATTATTTTCCACTAGTAAACAAATAATATTAATAAATATTATTCTGATATTTGTCATTTTGTATGTTTGCCATTGAGAAATTCCGGAAAATGAGTTCAACATATAATAAATCTATACACATTATTTAAATAAAAATGGACATTTAAACTTACTTCTGAATGTTTTATTTTTACTACTGTAATTAACTTTAAAATTACATATTATATAAAAAATATGCACAGAATGTATTGGTTGTGTTTAGTCTGGATTACACATAAACACAAAGGAGCATACACACGTTTTAAT
Source organism: Epiperipatus broadwayi (assembly GCA_028023455.1). NCBI lineage: Eukaryota > Metazoa > Onychophora > Udeonychophora > Euonychophora > Peripatidae > Epiperipatus > Epiperipatus broadwayi. The sequence continues at coordinate 22,883 of JAQFVV010013678.1, read as the reverse complement.
AATACTTTATTACAGAGTACGCATAAATATATTTACAATATTTAAGTAATGAGACTGTATTCCACTTGCTACTGTCTAGTGGCATCTAAGCTACTAGGTCTAATATGAATTGTTGATGAAGGGACTAGATGTGTCTTTATAGATTTCTCTACCCACTTCCAGCTGTACTTGACTGCTTGCCTCGTGAGTATATAGTATTGTAGTAATTAAAAAAAAAAGATTTCTGCTGAAGAAATTAAAAGACAACATCATAAAATATCAAATGGAAAAAAAGTGGATGAACATGTTCTGCATATGGACATTTATTTTCACAGATTTTATATAGACACCACAAAACTTATTTCTAGAATTTTTTTTCTCTCTCTTCTTTCTTTCAATTTTTTTATTTTTTGAAGTTAGAATGGCCTATTAATTTACCAGTAGTTGCTTATTATTAAGATCATATTTTTGAGATATGCAACCTATAAAAAAGAAAGTCACCCACATTTAAATGACCTTAATCTGCATTTCAGTTTGAGATTGATAATAAAAATAGTGACATAATAAGAATTCAAATAATTCTAGACTAAATTAGCAAAAGTACATGATTGAATATTAACTGATATTCTAAACAAATCGACATACCATTGACTAGCAAAGGAGTCTTGTTATTTAATATTAGACATTGCTTTAGTGTTCATCTCATTACTTTTGTACTCAAACTTCTTAAATCTCATGAACAACACACTTTATATATATATATATATATATATATATATATATATATATATATATATATATAATGTAATGGAAAATGCATTAATCACCAAACAGTGACTGCCTATTTTAGTTTAACCTCTCAAAAATAGTAATAAGATCAATTAGCAAAAATATCTGTCACGTGAATGGTATCCATTACTATACCACTATGATTGAACATCAATATTAATAATAAATCTCAGGGATTAACCAGCATTTAAATATTATATATGCTAATAATTTCATGTACAAGTTCAATAAATAGGATATGTATCACTAGCATAACATCACAAATGTTAAGTAATATTTTCACCTACATATTATTTCTTCTTCTCTTATAATACTATTTGTATGATAAAGTTTTTCAAGTACAACAGGATACAAATGGGTATTTTGCAGTTGTATCCAGCACATACCTTAGCTTATAAACAAAGCTGTGAGAGAAGTGCAAATGAGCTCTAATGCAATTTAACATAAGTAGCATTTCTTGATTAGCTGTAATAAAATATAATAAAAATTTTAATATTAAAATTATACTAATATGACCACATGTATAGATTAAAGTGTAAGTGATGATGATTAAAACATTAAGACTTCCTTTTATAATGATAATCAATTAATTTATTAAACAAAATAAATGCATAAAATAAATAAATATATGTAACAAATGTTAGTCTTCCCACAATATTCTTATATACAGTGTTTATAAAAACAAAAATACTTAATTGTAATTATTAATTAGAGAAAATATAACTTACTATTAAAAATTTATCGGCTGAACGTTTTCGAGGAACCATGCCTCATACTCATAGCCTTCATGAAAAGTGTAATAAATATATGCAAATGTAAATATTCAAATAAGCTACTGTTACGTAGCCCATTTTTTCGAGATCTCGAAGCATGTGTCCTTTCTGTTAATGGCATGGATGTCTCTATTAATATAGAATGCCTCCTTTATTTTTCTCCTGTAATCATTTGGCTCTGAACATAAAATAATGGGGTTGGCAGGTATGAAGTTGTGCCCAGATTGTTTACTATGTTCGAAAAATATGGAGGATGTGTTGCTGTTCGTTTGAGCTCTGTTGAATGTGTAATGATGTTGAGCCAATCTGGTATTAATTGTGGCTTTCGTTTTCCCATAATATGTAGCGTGGCATCCGGCTTGAGGGCAGGAAATAGAGTACACCACGTGTGGGGTGAGCGATCGATCAATGTGGTCTTTAGAGTTATTGATCAACCTATTGGAATTGGGTGGAGTTCTGAATATTATGTTGAATTTATTGTTTAAAGTTTTCGTTAGTTTGCTGGATATTTTAGGGATATAGGGGATTGTTAATCTAGGTAGATTAGTGCGAGGTAGTTTATTGTTTATTGTACTATTAAATTTCATGATTTTCTTTTTAATGGGTTTATATTTGAATCCTGCTGCCAATTGAGCCAAATGATTACAGGAGAAAAATAAAGGAGGCATTCTATATTAATAGAGACATCCATGCCATTAACAGAAAGGACACATGCTTCGAGATCTCGAAAAAATGAGCTACGTAACAGTAGCTTATTTGAATATTTACATTTGCATATATTTATTACACTTTTCATGAAGGCTATGAGTATGAGGCATGGTTCCTCGAAAACGTTCAGCCGATAAATTTTTAATAGTAAGTTATATTTTCTCTAATTAATAATTACAATTAAGTATTTTTGTTTTTACATATAAGGAGAAATTAAAACCATATTTAATACAGTGTTTATGTGTAAGTGCCATTCTAAATAATGATTGCAGATAGATGTTCTGATGTGTTATGAGGAGGATTGATTACACAAATATACAAACCAATAAAGGTTAACTATAGGTAGGATTTTTAATATATCAACTATTATCTTAAAATTCATTAAATTAAATAAAAAATTACTTTATGTTTTATAAATCTTCAATATTTCCCATATTTTAATATCATCTATGTTCTTTGTTACTTTTTACAATGCTTTTTTATATCCCACTATTGACAGTTTCAATTGTCCCAGCAATCTTCTTCTGAACTTCTACTTATATTTCCAAATCTTAACCTTAATCTTCTTTATGAAGTATTATACTTTCCCTTTCTTATTGCATTGTTAAATCCATATAATATTAATATCATCTATGCTCTTTATTACCTTTTACAATGTTTTTACAACCCACTATTGTATTTGGAAATATAAGTAAAAGTTCTGAAGAAGATTGCTGGGGCAATCAAAACTGTCAATAGTAAGTTGTAAAAAAGCATTGCAAAGAGTAATAAAGAACATAGATGATATTAACATTACATGGATTTGGCAATGCAATAAGAAGGATAAAAGTTATAATATTTCCCATATTTGTAACAGACTGTTATAATGGTATTGTCTTATTAACTATCTTATTTAGGAACGTTTATTTTTCAGTAAACATGCATAATGTCTGCATGGCCCACTTATACAATGTTAAGGTTTCAAACAAAATGTTCTACTTGACCTGTATCCATGAAATAATTATTATTTATTAAGTTTAGTATTACTATTGTAAATACATTTCAGCTACATATAAATGTTATCTGTCATTTATATTAACATGTACCATAGGGTAAACAGCAATAAAATGTGAGATATATAAAGCATGACAATCTCAAAACAAATAGGATAATTAAGAATACTATTACTTAATGTCTGTAATAATAAAAGAAATACCCTTTGTTTATATAATACATTCACATATCACACTAGTTTGGATAAAAGACAAACATACTACCAGATCTACTTATTGTTGATGAGAACATTGACTAATCTTAATGCTTACAACTAAATTTATTATTAAAAAAATAAAAGCAAAAAATCATTCATATAATTGTCATTATGCATGAAAATTTATAAATACTTTTTCCATGTTGATGTGCACATTATATGTCTTCCAATAGGTTTCATGTTAATAAAATTCATTCTAATAAATCTAATCATTATTTATTAAGTTTTAAATTTTGCATATATAGTAAATGGCAAATTTTCTGTTATTCATTTCTAAAAGTTTATTTCACAACTGAGATAAAAGAAATCTTTAGTCACATTCATGCATCCATGATATGGTGTTCTCATTTAAAAACAAATTATGTGATATTGTATCCCACAATTTTTTTTAAAATAATCCATTAAGAAGTAATTAAATTGGAAATTCCTCAGTCAATTACATTTTCTTCTGATTTCTATTAAAGAAGCAAGGGAGGATGCATCATTTTATAATTCTCACAATCTTGGTTTTTTTCATTGATCAGCAAAACAAAGCCATTAGGTTACACCAGAAAATTCACAGATGAGTTTAATTAATGATTTGCATAAAATTGACAAACACAATAAAGCCTAGTCCATTAAGGTTAGCAGATAAATCATCCTGTAGTTTTAAAAAGTTGAAATCCTCAATTATAAATTTAAATGATTTCCATGTTTAAAAAAAATTTCAGATGGCAAAATTTTTTTAATTATTACCAGCTCCAGCTATTAAATACTTAATTATGTTTCTATTCATAAATCATTCTGATTATGATGATGATCAAGAGACTAATATCCACCCTGGAAGGTAACAATTTGATGATTTCTGCTTTTAATCTATCATTGTGGCTTCAAGCTGTGTAATAACAAATTTAAAATGACAAAATTCAGTAGGTTCAAGCAAAAGTTCAACAGGAAAAAAATGACACTCCATATTATACAGTGCTGAGCAAATGAAAAAAAAAATGTCATAAATTTGAATTTCTTTTCTTCTCAATAGTGTTTTGGATGCTGAATTTTCATTAGGAAGGCCTGGCAAGGGGTTCTTTCCAAATGATACTGTCCTCATGGTTATCTTCTGCATGGGGAAATCAGTCATATTTATAAAACAATTTCCATAGAAAAATTATTTCAAATCAAATTATTATCATGACAAATATACTTTTATTTATGTTTCTTTTTATACCAAATAATAGCTTATTATATCATTTTATTAAAATCAACAAGATTAAAATTTTTGAATTGACAGTTCTCTTACATTTTATATTGTATGCACTTATGTACTATCCTTATAATTTATATTGAATATATTCTTAATTTCTATAAAACATCTTTTTATTTTAATTATGCACATATGCAAATCTATACATGCACAGTTAAATGTTTTGTGGAAATAAAATTTGTTTAAACATATTTTTAAATTGAATATAATCCATGGAAATTATAGTTATGTTGCGATCGATTTATTTATTTCATTACGAGATATTCAATCATAAATTATACCTCTATGTAATGTGGGATTGGTGACCTTAATTCCTTAATTAGTGTTTTTATCCAAATTTAATTTCAGCCACGATTTTTAAAATTTAGCAACATCTTTTATCCTTGTTTTAAACCATGATTGCCATTTTGGTAATCCTTGGCAACGCTATAGTCATACTTATAATTTGAAAATTTCTGTTTGCATAAAAATAATAATAATAAGTTGATTCTTTTTTACATTATTGAATCAATGAGTTTATTATCACTATATATATATAAATTGTAACCGTAAATTGCCCCCTCAACTACCTATCATGCCGAACACATTGCGGCGCTAAAAATTGTAACCATTTGATTGCCCTCTCAACTACCTATCATGCCGAACATGTTGCGGCTCCAAAAATTGTAACCATTTGATTGCCCTCTCAACTACCTATCATGCCGAACACGTTGCGGCGCCAAAAATTGTAACCGCAAATTGTGTGGTCCCAATTACGTAACGTAAGTGCACTAAGAATTGTAACCTCGATCACTGATCAATTCCCGCTTCACATTGTCAGCTATTAAGAGCTGTATCTAAAAGCATATCATGCTATCTATTTTATGCACCAAAGACCACAACCAACATCTGGAGCAACTTACCACAGACCAAACTAATGATCTAACATAAACTTTTTATGATTTAATTTGATCGCCGCCAGGGTGTACCGCGAAGAACTATCATAGTAGTATGATAAAATACATTAAACAAATTATAAGTGTGTAATGTTATTATCTTTCAAACCTTAATTTGCGATTTTTATTGTATGAGACCCGATGGCTGACCATGTACAAGATGGGATAATTTGTGGAATTACATAAGATTATGAAATTTGAAACCATCTATATGATTTTTAATACAAATGCTAGTCCAGGTAAAGCTTTGCAATAAATAAACATAAATACTTGGGTTTTTTTTTATAGTTTACTATATCACTGAGACTCTTATGATACTGACAAATGACAATTTAAAAACGTTAAGTAAATATATTCAATCATGTCATTATCTGGTAAATATGTTTACAGGTTTAATAATCAATTTATATTGTATACTAGAATCAACTACGCAAAGCTAAAATGATGGAAAAGGTAAATGGGATTTTATTGTACCTTACACATCATAAACTACCAAAGACGAAAAGCATCCAAATGTTTTCTCAAAATATTACTAAACTCTTATATCATGTTGTCGATAGTATGGACTTCAATGTATGCTCTATCCAAGGTTTATGATTTCTGATTTTACGAATGACAAATAGCAACGGCACAGTAAGTTTAATTATAAATCAACGTTTATTTACAAATTTATGAATAATAAGTAATTAATTCCAATGTTATAATTAAAGACATAAATAAACAAATAAAATAAATAAATTATAATTCCATCGACTTTCTTCAATAACATCTCATAGGTACAGTTTTTAAAAACCTAATCATACCTTATATTTCAATTTGATATAATGAATGTATTGAGAAAATTATACTAAATTCAACATCAACTCATGAAATATTTAACGTCATTTCCAGATTCAATAAATCCATACCGTAAACTTATAATAATATAATAAATAATATTATATCTGTAGGATTTAGCTATAATGCAATCATTAAATAAAGTGAAAATTTAAACTTACATTCCGGTAAATAATAATCAACCAACAGTTAATTATTATGAAGTAACTTGAATAGAATGTCCTGCTACAATTTGATGATCTAACTTATAAATTATACTTACAAATGAAAGAAGATGATTTAGCAGATTAACTAAAATACTTTGCCCAACTTATATCTATGAAGTAAAACATATTCCTGTGGATGCATTCATCTACACGTAGGAATTAAATAACACTAAACGTTTTGTGGATTTATACACTATCATAAAGCAATAAGTACAAGTACACCATTCCGCGGATTAACCACCAGCGCAGGAATGAGTGTAAAATACAAAAAATGGCAATTAAGTAATCTGCAGATTAACCACCAGCACAGATTAATGCCCTTTAACATTATAAAACAACATTACTATTTACTTCACATTAAAGTGCAAAATCATCCTCCTCAGTTATTCTGACCATTCAGAAAACACTAACATTTTAGCAAATGTGGGTTTTTGCATAATAAAATGTTACGCTAATCAGGACAACTAATGTACTAACTTATCTTGCTTAAAATAAAACATATGTAATATAATATAAGTAATATTAGTATAGGAATAGAAATCTGGAAAGACTCACAAAATACCTCATAAAGATTGATACATCTCATGAATTCATTTAGTACTTTTCAAGCTTTTTCGCAAGCGCTATTCTCTTGAATAAATATTTTATTCAACCCCTATTAATTTAAACTTAATAAAATATAACTTATGAACTTCACATGCAAGTTCATATAACGATAAAATTAAAGTAATGCATTATTCATCAAATACATAAAATCTAACGGTGTGTGTGATATAAATTAAATGTATAGCATTTTATAGTTCAATACATGAATTTTAGCAGGTGTGTGTATCACAAATTGGATTGTATAGCATTTTATAACTCCAAATATGATCCGTGGAATCCATGTACGATGTGTCGAACAATAAATATACGAAATAATAGCTATAATTATAGTTGAATTCCATACATGCAATTTTATCCATTTGTATTAGTTATTATAAGCACTATTAGATTAACGATTTTACGTGGCTCCATAAACATGAAACAATTTCAAAACATGACACGCAGAACTTAAATGAAAATTTTTTTTCATAAGTTATTAATTTCTACATTTCTCTATTAAAAATGTTCCAAGTTTATCACATCCATGCTAATATCTATTTATCCACGCTTAAATCTAGGAATACTAATTATAGCAATTAATTTAATCATTCCAAACTGACGATAAAATTAGAAAATAGCTTTGATTAATTATTTGAAGACTGTTTATTATCCAAATGTTAAACAAATTAACTAGCAAATATATTACTGGCATTGTAAAGTTAAATATCAATCAATACTATATTTTTATTAGAATTAGAAACGGAAATATTAAACTATGTTGATAACTTTAACATTTTACTTTAATTTAAACTTCTTCTTTTTTAAAAAGCAAATTTTCATATTCATAAAACTTCTGTAATTAAAATACTTATTTAATTTTTCCAAATTGTAGAATAATAAACATTTTAAAACATACCAAACTCTTGCAATTAATTCTTTTAAACTGGGAAGCTCCGACATTTCAAATGTAATATTGGAAAATTATTACCGGTGATTTGATCCACCTGGCCAGCCGACTTGAACAGACTTTTAAATTTAGCAATTCATCTTATTATTAAATACCACTATGTTATTTTTACGTTTATAGAAAACTTTGTGGTAATCCGTTTACTTGTTAACTATTTTAAAATAAGCTTATCATATTTACACCATTTGCCTTTTACCATTTTCTTTTCTTTCTCCCTCCAAAAGTAAACTATCAGACGATCTTCTCTTAAATTCACGCTCTTTTCTTTTTTTACATTGAGACGCATACGTAATTACTGTATTTATTTTTAATAATTAATTTTAATTGAACAAATGGTTTTTTGTTAATTCAATAGAAATAATTTTTAAGATCATTTTAAACAAATAAAAACAAAATATTATTTTTAATAATATTTTACCAAATTTTAATGTGTTGTCAAATTTTTAAAAAGTTAAACATTTTGATATGAGTTAGTATATGGGAAGAAGCAAATTTAAATTTATTAAAATAATATAAGAGAGTAATCTGTTCAAAGTGCAACTCAAGCCAATCAAATCACCAAAGAAGAAAGAGAAATTTTTATACCAGTTACATTAATTATTATATTTTATACTAAAATATATGGTTACAGTTTACACCCCCCTATGGAAAAAATTTATCTTTCTTTAGAATTCCATTTAATCAAATTCTACTAAGGTACATCATAAGTCACTATTTTTATTATCCTATCTATAATCTATCATCAATCTGAATATGGTATAACATTTACATGATATATATCCCCCTAATTTATTGAAGGTACAGGTTTCAAACTACGTGCATTGTAGGTGCCTCGGATTCCTTCAGGGGTTGAGAGCATAAATGCATTCTCTTCCACCTGGCTTTCAATCATGAAAGGTCCATTATATAAGCTTAAAAATTTTCTAAATTCGTTTTTCTTTAAGTTGCTAACATGAGGAACTTTTCCATGAGGCCCCTTCTAGTTTAATGTATTACTTTTAACATTCGTCTTAATACCCTTTGTGTGAGGTGGTTTAATTCCACTAATAGAAGGTTGATCTCTATCTTGGGTCTTATTAATTAGACTAGGTTGACCATTAACTCTATGATAAAAATTTGGTCATTTATAACTACGACTCCTACTCTGGTATCTGTTATCATGATAAGGACTTCTTATGGGAGCAACATTAACATTAGCAATGGAAGAGTTATGAGAAGCTCTAGCCTCCTTTCCACCTCTATATCTGTTTTCCAGGTCATATTCACTTGTCTCAAGTGCATCTAAGATCTCTGACACTTCATCAATTGTATACTTATCTGCAGCAATCAAAACTTGTTCAATCTGTCGAGGTAAGTTATGTCTTAAGATCCTGACTATATGATGCTCAGATAATGGAAAAGCAGTTAAAGTTTTAAGTTTGACCGCCTGTCCATGAAAAAATTGAGTATAGCTACCTTTATTAGCATTGTACTTTTCTCGAGTGATTTGATAATGCATGTTATCCTGATGATCTTCACTCCAGAAACTTGACATTATTAAATGTTTAAAATCTCCATATGTTTGAGGACAATCAAAAAAAGACTGCCACCAATCTTTTGCAGCAGCATAAAGATGGTTGCTGGAGATAGCCAGTTTTTCTCTTTCTGAAAATGCACATAAAGTAAACAATTCCTCCAGATTTTGAAGAAATTCTAGAGGGTTTTCCAAATACTCCCCTTTAAATGGCTTAATCTTTAGAAATTTAAAAGCTGTAGATCCACCCATAGACATATCTGTGTTCTTGACATCATTAGTCACAGATTCAATTCCTAATGGTTTTTGGAAAATGGGAGTTGTGCGGCTACCAGTAAAATTACCATCTGATACAACTACTTCTTTAACAGAGGTCTCTGTCCCATCTACATAATACTTGGTGTTTTGACCAATGAAATTATCATATTTCTCTTGAGTCTTTTGAATTTCCAACATTTTTAGCTGAAGATTTTCAATCTTTGCCTCTAGTTTCAGTCCTTCTTTAAACTCAGTTGACTCATTTGGCCATTCTTGACATTTATCCCTCATTTCCTTCCACTCTTTCTGCATCATTTCTAAATCTCCACTAAATTTAGCATTAGTCTTTTTTAATTCTTTATTTTCTACTTTAGACCTATTGATAGTTTCCTCCAAAATCTTTTTAATGCTACCCAATTCTGCTCTGCTCTCTGTTACAGATTCACTCATGGATTTAAATATGCCTTGTTCAAAAGTTGAATGACTCTCATTCATATTCTGAAGTTTAAATTCCATTTCAGTTTTAATTTTATCAATAGATTTAGCAGATTGAGACTCTACTTCTTGAACTTTATAGTTCATTTCACTAACTATTTGTGCCAACTGACTCCTTGAGTCTCCCATTGCCACATCAAGCACCTTCAGTTTAGTGTCCACATTCTCCTCGTGGGTTATAAACTTATTTCCAATTTCTTCTATATGAACTTCTAAGTGCTTTTTATAATCGAAGAAATTAGCTTTAATTTCTTCTAATTTAATATCGGACTCCCCTTTAGCTGCCTTACAACTATTTTCTAAGGATTGAAATTTTTGATTAAATTCCTCCACTGTTTTTACCCTAGCAGCTTCTATTTTTTCTTTCACAAATTCCTGAACTTCAGCCATTTTATTCTCAAAACTATCTAATTTTTCAGACTGTTCATTCAATTTATCAGTCATCTCTTTTTGAGACTCTAACATCTCTTTTTGGGAAAGAGATTGTTCATTCAATTTTAGAGACTTCATTCATTTTTTCAGTCATCTCTTTGTGAGAACATCTCTTTTTGGGAAAGAGATTGTTCATTCAATTTTAGAGACTGTTCATTCATTTTTTCAGTCATCTCTTTGTGAGACTCTAACATCTCTTTTTGGGAAAGAGATTGTTCATTCAATTTTAGAGACTGTTCATTCATTTTTTCAGTCATCTCTTTGTGAGACTCTAACATCTCTTTTTGGGAAAGAGATTGTTCATTCAATTTTAGAGACTGTTCATTCATTTTTTTAGTCATCTCTTTGTGAGACTCTAACATCTCTTTTTGGGAAAGAGATTGTTCATTCAAATTTAGAGACTGTTCATTCATTCCAATTTCTATGCATTATAGCATCAACATAAACCGTTGCTGGAAATCAAGATCAGGAACTTCTTGGGTTCTCTCAGTATAATTAATTTCTTCAGAATCACTCATTTTGAGTATTTTATAACAACTATTTCAATATTTTGTGAAACCAAATTTTTACTTTCCTAAAATATGTGTTTTAAAACAAATCCTCACCACCAATAATCTATCCCAGATGGTATATATCACATTCACACTAAAATAATCTGAACCCCCACTTTAAATATTTGTAGTATTATAACAACTACTTTATAAACCCTTGATAATTTCAACTTCTCCCAATTCAACCACAAATATTGGTATATCTTGGAATACGATTGCTATTGTCATCAGAAATCTATATAAGTAACTTGGAGAAATATATAGCAATAAAACATACAATATTTTATCACCATTATAGAGCATTTGTCACATGATAATATTCTTGTAATATGGGAAATTAAAATTGTAATCAACAATCATTAATTAATTTAGTTCACACATTACCATATTGTACTCTGCAACGATCAATTAATCAAGTCGCATGTTTATAAAGTGCTAAAATCTGTAATTGCACACTTATAATGACTGTATAACCTCAACATATCGGGCCGAACACGTTGTGGCGCCAAAAATTGTAACCGTAAATTGCCCCCTCAACTACCTATCATGCCGAACACGTTGCGGCGCTAAAAATTGTAACCATTTGATTGCCCTCTCAACTACCTATCATGCCGAACACGTTGCGGTGCCAAAAATTGTAACCGCAAATTGTGTGGTCCCAATTATGTAACGTAAGTGCACTAAGAATTGTAACCTCGATCACTGATCAATTCCCGCTGCACATTGTCAGCTATTAAGAGCTGTATCTAAAAGCATATCATGCTATCTATTTTATGCACCAAAGACCACAACCAACATCTGGAGCAACTTACCACAGACCAAACTAATGATCTAACATAAACTTTTTATGATTTAATTTGATCGCTGCCAGGGTGTACCGTGAAGAACTATCATAGTAGTATGATAAAATACATTAAACAAATTATAAGTGTGTAATGTTATTATCTTTCAAACCTTAATTTGCGATTTTTATTGTATGAGACCCGATGGCCGACCATGTACAAGATGGGATAATTTGTGGAATTACATAAGATTATGAAATTTGAAACCATCTATATGATTTTTAATACAAATGCTAGTCCAGGTAAAGCTTTGCAATAAATAAACATAAATACTTGGGGTTTTTTTTATAGTTTACTATATCACTGAGACTCTTATGATACTGACAAATGACAATTTAAAAACGTTAAGTAAATATATTCAATCATGTCATTATCTGGTAAATATGTTTACAGGTTTAATAATCAATTTATATTGTATACTAGAATCAACTACGCAAAGCTAAAATGATGGAAAAGGTAAATGGGATTTTATTGTACCTTACACATCATAAACTACCAAAGACGAAAAGCATCCAAATGTTTTCTCAAAATATTACTAAACTCTTATATCATGTTGTCGATAGTATGGACTTCAATGTATGCTCTATCCAAGGTTTATGATTTCTGATTTTACGAATGACAAATAGCAACGGCACAGTAAGTTTAATTATAAATCAACGTTAAAAAATTGTTAAAAAAGATTGTATAAAAATGATTAATTACACAAATAATTGTAGGGATAGGAAAATTAAAGAAGCAATCTTGATTAAGAGTATAAAACCAAATCTGAATAAAGATTTTGGGGTAAGAACAATAGTTTTATAAACATTTGTTAATAATAATTAGAATTTTAAAAGGTTAAAAAAAGTTAAAGAAAATGATAATAGAGGAAGGGTTAAACAAATACAAATTTTGAATTTTTTTGTCAGTTGGGTTTTGGTAATAGAATCAACAAGAAGTAATTTTTTGTAATAAAAAGATAATTTGTACTGTGGGTAAAGTTAATTGATAGAAATATTTAATAAAAATAAGACAAGATTAGAAGTTGATTTTATAATATAAGACAAATGATAATAATATGCATTAAATAGTAAAATAAATGTTAAAGTTATAATTATTTTATTAAATAATATTTTAAAAATAAAATAAAGTGATATAAAATAAATTAATATAAAATATTGATAAAATTATTTGGAAGATAAGGTAATAAAATGGGAAATGATTTTTTATAAAGATTATAAAATATATAATTTTAAGTCTTCACATTCGATAATCCAATTTATAAAATAAATTAAGCGTATGTCACGCTTGAAAGTGAAGCTACAAGAATATAATAGAATTAATATACGCTAAGCGCTTTCGAGGTTCATTACCTCATATTCATAGCGGTACTGTGAGCTGCACCCGCTATGAATATGAGGTAATGAACCTCGAAAGCGCTTAGCGTATATTAATTCTATTATATTCTTGTAGCTTCACTTTCAAGCGTGACATACGCTTAATTTATTTTATAAATAAAGATTATATTAAAATGTATAATTATTTTTGGTTATATTGTGTATTAATTATGTATATCTATGTGGATAAGTGTAATAATTGTATAATTAATACATTGTACAGGCTTAAACCTGTATTAATATATGTAATATATGTGGGATTTGAACTCAGACTTTCACATGACCCACTACTCTCAGTTCCATTTCATATTGCTAACCCACCTGATCACACATATGTTGAAAAGATAAATAATCACCAATATACATATTTCATGCTAAACCAGCAATCATCAGTTGATCTAGATTACTATCCTCACACATATATGCAATCAGTCCTCAGCTTTATATTAAGATAGCCAATCTTCATACTTTAATGAACAGGCTTTAAACTATTCTAACACACAACTCTTCAGCCTTCCATTTCATTGAAAATCTGTTGGTGGAACGTTCAAAGCCCTTGTTAGTGCCAAGAATGTTGTAGCTCTGATGATGACTGCAGGACAGTCAAAATTGTTAGTGTAATACAAATAATACAAATAAAAGTATTGATAAAGTGTCTAAGAAGGTGTAAATGATATGATATGTATACAAAATTTAATTGTTAATTCAAATTGCAATAGTCAAATGAAGATGAAATTAATATGAATGCTATCAAAAATCCCCAACAAGCTATATGTAAAGTAATATAACTAACAATAAATTTAAAAAATAAAGGATGGACTCAGTTTGGATTGTATATATATATATATATATATATATATATATATATATATATATATATAAGCATTCAATTTATTGATTTATTACAATGGAGAGCATGAATTATTGATATTAACATGATTTCAGGATAACTATAAACTATTCTAAAATCACTATAACTGATCTGAATGAACGTCTGAGTCTTATATTTAACAATCCTTGAATATTAAATAAATCGTCAGTTAATAGATGTAAATGTTAACTGTGATAGTTCAAATATAAATGAAATTTATGCAGCAGCTACAAAAAAATCCCAGTGAGCTACATGTAAACTAATATAAGGTCATCAATAAATAAAATAAACATATTTTATATTTACATCTATTAACTAAAGATCCATTTAATATTCCTTCTTATCAGTTATAGTAATTTCAAAATAATTTGTAGCTGTCTGGAAATTACATTAATATATATCATTAACACTTTGTATTGTAATACTCAATAAATGTAATGTTTTTTTTTTTATGATTGAAGCAAAAGTATAGGTGGATCCATTCTGTACTTTTTTATTTATTGATGAAGTTGTATTAATTTTTGTATAACTCACTGGGAATTTTCAGTAATTTTGCACAAATTTACACATGGTTGCTATATAATGTAGACTATTGACAAAGGTAATATCATTCAAGCACCATCATCTTTTTTGTAACCTTTATGTATATGACTGTTATAATATACAATTTGTAATCACAAAATAATAGGAACTTGTTTTTCGGTTTTTGTTAAAAATAATTATAATAATATGGGACTGTTTAGGAAGATGAGAATTTTATAGATGTGGAGACAGAAGACATCAATATTTTAATGATAACTTTCAAAGCTGTTGACTAATTTAAAACTAAGAAAGCAGAAGGATTTGTTATTTGTTATAGTGTGATATAATATAGTCAATTTTCCAGAAAATGTTGATATTAGCTCATATGATGCAACAATAACACTGTTTAGATGAGAAAGTATAATATATTTGATAGTTTTAAGAGGCAATATGTTTCAAAGTGATGAATGGTAAAAAAGATGTAAATGTAGACAATTCTATCAACTAAATAATTAACAATGGCTACAACAATTAATGTTGGTCATAATTGATTGTTATTTAGAAAAGAAGTGGAGTCAGTTTATATTAAGAAATATTTTGTATATAATTTGAATATAATGGTTTATGTTTGACAAGAGTGTTCAGCTTCAAGAATTCATTAGGATTATAGCTAATGCTTCCAGTGTTTGCTTAGTATGATATTAGCACTGCCTTTAACTTTAAACTGTGAAAATGTTTGGCCACATTTTTATGCTTTAAAATACTTTGTGATGCAGTAGTTAATAGTATACCCTATTATTACCCTTTGGATTTTTTATAACTGAATTATGTTAAAAGAGCTTATTAGTTTTGCTGTATTTATTTTATAACCAAACCATTCAGCCAATCAAACAATTTTTAATAGATGATTTTCTACTTTTAAACAGAAATTGAAACAAGAAAGAAAATTTATTTACTCTATTTTTATAGCTATCATAGCATTTTAATCTCATGTCAAGTATTATTTTTGCATTTGTAGTTTTTTATTGGAATATTAAAATATTTTTCACTCTGCAATTACCTATTGAAACGTTCTAGTAACTTTTACTTTTGTTTGTAATTTATTACAAACATAAACTTATAGCTTATGAATTGCAATATTTTTTTTATAAATTTTGCATCTAAGTAACATGTAATTAATTGTGAAGAGTGAATGATACTCTATTATGAATTTGCTCTATTTGCAATATAATTTGGTCAGATTTAATGTACTAATATTTTAAACACATGTCAACAAAGAGTCTATGATTTCTTTCTATTTGTGTCAAAGTTAATCCATTTAAGTTTTTGCACTAATTATTTTTATTATATTTGAATAAGTGTGTTTTAAGTGATTATCATAAATGTTTATAAAAGTTAAAATTATTTGATGTTTATCTAATTCGAAAATAATTCTATAAAATAATCGGGCTGGTTAATTAACAACTAAATAACATAACCATAACAGTGATATTTTCTGATAAATAAATAAAATCTGTAATTTTGGTTTTTTTTTTTTTTTGGCTAATATGTTGAAAATCAGTTTCTACATTCCCACAATCTTATTAATATAAATCTAGATGGTGCATTCTGTATTTTTGATGCTTGAAATATTTAGGTTACTTAATATGCATTAGAGGTGTAATAGTTTTTAATATAATTTTGTGATCAACATTTTTTCAGTTGCCAATTCAAAGATCAATTGATAGATTATCTTCAAGATTGATTAATTTCCTACTATTTGAAATTATACCAAATTAAATTATATGCCCTTTATGTAAGAAAAACAAGTTAAACTTCTTGACACTACTTTTTATTTTGTCTAAAAATTCTTTGTGACATAAAAATTAAAATCAATCCAGTTGGAATTATAATACATTTATGTTTTTCCACAGGACTGAAATTTGAATCATTATAGATATCATAAATATGAGGAATTATTGCAGGTGTTATGAATTATTAGTAAATTATCTACTGTATAATAAATTACATGTAATCAAAAATTACTTAATTAAATTTTATCAAACTAAAAGCATTTTTTTCCTATTCTAATGTGCAGTTTTTTATAATGTTGAATAACTGTTAGTTATTAGAGGGCAGAAAAAATGTAATTCCTTTTTTCAGAATGTTTTGGGAATTACTTTTAATCAATGGGAACTTTAATTTCAAAGCCAGAATGTTATCTGAAATTGCACTACTATCTGATAATCAATAGTTGTCACTGATTATTCAAGCTTATGGATAACAATAGAATATAAAAATAAGAAATGTTATTTAGTAATAATTGTAGTAAGCTAAAAAAATCAGAATTAAGTATGATTCTGTTAATATTAAATCAAATTGTTATCTTCCTATAATTCTAGAACTTAGAAAAATAGACTTGAGACAATTTTGTTTTACCTTGACAGTTTACTTTTTTACATTTTTATTTGTTTTATTATTGATTTGTTTTATATTTACTTCTACATTTTTATTATTAAAAATAAAATAATAAACATTATTTTTTTTCCAAGACTATAATTCTCCTTCTCAATTATGTAGCTTTATAATTATGGTTAAATTTACATTATTCATTAAAAGAAAGAATCTACCAAAAGCCATTTGTAATTTAAGTATAGTGAGATCTGGTACAACAAATTAATTGCTCAGAAGGTAATTTGTTATATTATCCATTTATTACAATTTCTATTGAAGTATGTGCATTTGGAAATTATCCTTTCCAGACCCAAAACCTAGACAAATATTAGTATCCAAAGCAATTATTTAATCAGAAAAAATGATAAATTATAAACTTAAAAGTAAAAAATACATGTAAAATTAATTGTGATATAGATCATATGATTAGATTTTAATGAAAACTCAAATTCAATTTTATGAGAATGAAATAAAAATATGAACTAATTACATACTCCAATAAAAATGTATCAATTATTAATATGAGAATATTTATTTTAGTATGGAAATTTTTTTTATTAATTGCTCAAAATAGCATTAGACAATCATTCTTTATGTTGTAGCAGCAGCAGCACCATCTTTTACATTACTATAAAATAGTTCTTTTTTTGAATTTAATAAATGATAACCTATTGATCATAGACTTCTCAGAAACAACACTTATATTAGAAATCTTTGCAAAATCTTTTCAAATAATTGCTTTGCCTTTAAACTAATTATCAACTCATTGATGTAATCATCTGCCAATTGTTTTTAACTCAATTTTGAATTCTACTCTAATTTTACAATGTAAACTGCTCAATCTGAAAATACCTTACACTTTATCTTTATTTTAAAATTACTGATTTAGTTGTAATATTCAAAACTTAAATTGATGATTTGTTTATTTTTTTTTTTATTATAGAAAATATCATTTTCTTTCTGCTTTAATACTCATTAATGGGTTTGACTATTTTTCTGGCTCATTGTTGAGAATAATATATGTTTGTGCATAAAAGTATTTTTTTTAAAAATTAGCAAAGTAACAACTTGTAAAATAAAACAACAAACTATTAAGAACACAAAATCATGACAAATATGTCTGATATTTTATTTTAAAATGAAAATTTATAAGAAATTATACACAAATAGTTTTTATCACTCACATACAGTCATTGTAACATATCTATAACATAATTTAATAATTATACACATTAATGCATCAATAAAAATAATTACAAAGTAGAATAATTTACTTTTTATCCCATCTCACATGCATATATATTATTAAAAAAATGAGTTTAGGGAGAAAATGGATAAAGAATTGAATAATGGTGAATATATGTTTTTTAGAAAAAGATTCTGGTAATGTGATTAAAAGGAGGTTAATAGATATTATTAAAAAATGGTAAATGTAATATTTTTTAAAAGAAAAGATTATTTAAAATGTTATCCTAATGACTTCATATCAGCTAAGATGTTTATGAATATTAAGACTCACAAAGATGGTTTTCCATTAAGATTTATTTTTGACTTGTCAGGTAATATTTATGAGAGTATTTCTAGGTTCTTTAATAATTTTTTTAAATAATTTGTTGATTTTAGCCATTATACAGTTTTTTCTTCTTTTGAGGCTTTTGATAAGAGTAATAATTTTAAAATGGAAGGTAAGTGGGTATTTGATGTTTTGGATATTGAAAATATGTATCAATCTTAATAGATTAAGCAATATTGATGTTCTTATGTCTGTGTTGATTAAACATGAATATTTGTCAAAGGATCAGATTAAAGTTATTAAAGATTTACTTTTATTATTTGAGAATTCTAGGTATTTTATTTATAGTGGTCATTTTTATAAGATTAAGAACAAGTGGATAATAGGTTATATTATTTCTCCTTTAATTTATTCAGTTTACATTAATTATTTGGAAAAGAAAATTATTATTAAGTAGTATTATTTATATTGAAAGTTATTTATTAGATAAGTTGATGATTGTTTATAGTTGAGAATGATAAAGTGAAACAGTTGGTAAATGAGTTTAATTGTTTTGATCCTTCAATGAAATATGTTGTAGAAGGAGGGGGTTAGAATTTTCTAAATTAAAATGCATATACAACAAATCATACACAAGCTTCTTCTTTATAAATCTTGATTTATTATATAAACTATTATAATGTACTAAAATATACTCCAATGTTTTGACAATTTTATCAAAGAACAACTAAAAAATACATAAAAACATTAAATGCCAATATTCTATAATACATATAACAAATACAAATATCTCTTACCATTAAACTCTTCTAACAAATAATTTTAACCTTTTATTACATGAAAAGTAGAAGAGTTTTAAGGTAATACGTATTTGTTATTTGTATTATGGAATATTTATTGTTTTATGTACTTTTTAGTTGTTCTTTGATAAAGACTATAAAAGGATATAGTTGAAACTTTGGAATATGATTTAGTATGTTATAATACTTCATATAATAAATCAAAATTTATAAAGACAAGTTTGTGTGTGGTTTGTTTGTTATTTTAAATTTTTTTTGGATCTATTAATCATTAGAGGTGTAAAGAATAAAACAAAGAACACATAACATCCTGATTAGACTATTAAACTCCCTTGGATATCAAATGCCCCATTCCAGTGGAGGAGGTTAACCCAACTGATAGGCCCCCACATAAGTGCAGTCTCTCGTTTCAACAACAGGTCACTCTAAAGCTAAGGAACATTAAATCTTCCAACACCCTGTTTGGCTCCATGATCACTTACTGGGACACCTACCAGCTGATGTTTAACTCTAAAACCAAAACTTCCAATCTTCTCCCAGTTGCCATTCCCAGATTCATCAAATGGACCAAGTTTCTCAGGCTTGAGCCCAAATATGTGGACTTCCTGATCAAGATTAATCTTGGGGTCCTACCCATGGGGGCTTTCCTATGCTATCACCAAAGCTACAACATCAATTCCTTGGGCCTAATGTGTGGGAAACAGGAAGAGACAATTGATCACTTTCTATTTTACTGTGATTCTTGATCAAAACTATAAAACTATGCACTGATGAAAATGACCATGCAGACCTTACCTGTGTGATGACATGGACTGCCTTTAAAAAGGTTTTATTCAGCTCCATTCATCTGGCAACCTGTATAAATTTCAGAATATGAACCATCAGGTGTAAAGTGGTATTCGAGAAAGGATCCATTCTCCGGAGTGAAGACTTCTGTGAAATTGATCCATAAGGCAAGGGGATCTGATAAGATGACTTGTCTGCCTTTACTGGCTGACCAAACTTGGGGGTAGCTGAAAGTATAGTGAACTATGATCAACTGAACATTCCTGCCAAAACTGATCTGTGCAATTAATGTGTTTTATCTCATAAACTATCCAATCTATTTGGTCAATTGTTTAGTCACTGTTGAGGGTTTTTTGAATGGCTGCCGGCATCACAAATGCATGTTCCTGACTATGATTCATATAGATGCTCAATTTCTTTAACTACTGTAACCAATTATTGTACCTCATAACTCATTTGATGCAGTACCTAATCAATGGGCCAACTGTTTGAAATGTCCTCAAAAGTGTGAACCTTGACTGGATAATTCCATTTGTAATTTTTTCTGTATTTCTTTTAAACTATCCTCTTAAACAATGGAACACCATATGCAAGTTTTTAATTGTATTTCATATTTATACCCAATCTTTTTTTTAAATTATTTTAGCCAAATATTGTGGTTTTTGTAACTTGCTTGATGTACACCTCAATTATTAGGCTGATTGTATAAAAATTTGTTTGTGTACCTATCTTTGTACATTCTACAGAATTGTTATTAATGTTTATCACAAAACAATAGAACAACAAATGTAAGTTCCCGAGAGTATTCAAATTTTATTGTATCACCTGTATTGTACCTTTTCTATGAATAAAGTTTATTCTTGAAATGAAGAATAATTGTTAGGTATATAATCATTATGTTAAGTGTAAAGAATTAAGATATATTTGAGTGTTGTCTAATCTGATAAATTTGTTTAAAGTATTTTATTTAATAGTAATAATATTTGTAATAATGTAAAACATAAAGAAAAATATCATTTTATTTCTTTGTCATTTATTTATTTATTTATATAGAATTGTATGTAAAAATAGTAATTTGTTTGAAAATAAGAAAATTGCTTTGAAAAAGGGTATTTATTACTCTGAATAATTTATTAAATAATAGAAAGAAAATTTTTGATAAAAAAAAAACTATTCCTTTGAGTAGAGTATATTATCTCTTGTATTTGTAAGAAGATATATGTAGGTCAGAGTAATGGTACATAATAGTAGGGTTAGAAATAAATATCTTAGTTCTGTGTTATATATGCATAAAAAGGATACAGGCCACACTATTAATTTTGATGATGCTATATTGGCTTCTTGAGAAATAAAATAAAAAGAATTAAACAATCTTTTTTATTAAAAATGTATGATTTTAAAGTAATTAATGTATTTAAGAGGTTTTTAACATTAAGGATGTATGGATGGATGTGGAATAATATTTACTTTAAAAATATTGCTATTTTGTAGTTCTTTACACTTGAGAAGTCTTCTTGCAATAGTGAAACCATTGGTTGTGTTTTAGAGCTGTTTTTTTTTTTGCTAGTCTGTTTGAGCTGTGAATTTGGAGTAATTTTGATATATATATATATGTGTGTGTGTGTGTGTGTGTGTGTTAAACCGAAGATTTGCATGGGTTAAATATATAAAATACATATTTTGCAGGTTCATCCATGTTAAAAACTTTTAATATTAATATACTGACGTTTCAACTTAGTCACACAAGTCATCCATAGAGTTGTAAAAGGTAGAAAGATGGTTGTAGAGGCGCTACAATCACTGATTTGAATAAAACATTAAAATTCCACCAATAGCAAAAATGTTAGATTCAGGTCATAAAATTGATTTTTCTAATACCAGGATCATATCCAGATGTGATAATCTCTACCAGTGCAAAATTAGAGAAGCCATTGAGATACTTAAAAGGCCAGATTGTATCAATAAGCGAGATGATACATGCAAACTTTCTCCTATTTGGAAAGATTTTTTTAAAAAAACATTCCTAAATTTAACATTTTTGCTATTGGTGGAATTTTAATGTTTTATTCAAATCAGTGATTATAGCGCCTCTACAACTGTCTTTCTACCTTTTATAACGCTTGGATGACTTGAGTGACCAAGTCGAAATATCAGTATATTAATATTAAAAGTTTTTAACTCAGATGAACCCGCAAAATATGTATTTTTTTATATGTAACCTCC
>JAQFVV010013677.1:0-85444 GCA_028023455.1 Epiperipatus broadwayi | reverse complement strand
TTATTATTTAACTCTGTATTTTCTCTCTTTGCTTTGTCTATATTTACCAAATATTAAGAGTAAAATTTATAATGAGCAATGGCAACATAAGATGACAATGCTAATGTTGAGGACTATTGTGCCAACAACAAAATATTATTTCTAACATTGTGGAAGAAAGAAACCAAAAAGTATTCCTGCAAACTATGTTGAAAAATTTTAGATAATGTAAAATAAAGCTCTGCACTGTAAGTTTAAAAGCACTTGTATGCTATTAAGATTAAACCACAGACATTTCTTGATAATATAATGTAACCAGATTGAAGTCACTTGGATGTTTATTTAGCATTATGTGAAAAAAGAAAATTCCAACAAGACTGCAAGAAGATGATAATTGAAATATAGAATGTCCAAAGAATAAAGCAAAGCAAACTCGATGTGAAAATAAAAATGGAAATAAATTGCTTATCTATTAAATCTTAGGAATTAATAAACTAAGGTGAAAGAAATGAGAAGCATTTAAATGAATCAAACATACTGTCATGACATGCACTGTAGAGAAAACAGCTTTATGACTTTATCATCAGGAAGAATATTGCAATATAATATCTAATCTCTACTGGCATATCACTTAGAAATTTTAAGAAGATAACTTATTTTTCCAGATATCCATGGGCAAGCTTGCTAATCACTAAGACTATGACTAGGTTTTAAAATCATATTCCCTCAATTATGATTAAAGTTTTTATTTAATCTATTGCAAGTGCAATTGCAAACAAAAATTTTTTTATTAATTAATTCAAGCTAAATTTTGAATCCATATGTGTCTCATGCAATAATTATCTAGAACAGATGTTACACACTTTTTAAATCTGCCCATACTTATTATCTCTATGTCTGTTTGTTTTTTCCCAAATGCACATTAACCTCAAGCAATTACTTAAAAACATATAAAATACTTTCATTTCCAGAATAAACCATATGGATTGCATGCTGCTCCAATGATCACTCATATTTAAACTCTGAAAATTTTACTCAGGAATATCATTAACAAAATTTGTCAGTTCACATTCATTTTCAGTGGTATACTCTCATAGCTCAAACTTTTATTGAGATTAACATTCCATAAAAGCACTCATTCAGAAGAAATTTTAGATGAGTTAAGCATTTACTCATATTAACTGCTGTCTGTGTAATTTAAATATGTATTTGTACATATGTTAGTACATGTAAATATGTGTTATCAACAAAAAAAGCAGTCATAATTAGGAAAAAAAAAATATTGAAAAAATTTCCATTGATAAAATATTATCAATTGATCTCTATTTAATTTCAAGGAAATTCATTCAACCTTGTTATAATACAAATTTATTCCCTATAAACTCAAAAAAAAAATGAGGATAAAATTGAAACATTTTATGACAGATGTTGGCAAAAATTGGAAAGTACGTGTTGATGCTGATATGAAAATTATACAGAACTGTATACTTCTGTTTATAATTTCAATTTGTATATCAAGTTTGTATATAAATGTGAATTCAGGAGTGTTGAAAAAGCATCAGCAATAAATATGATGAATCCTTACTTTCACTTCTAACTACAAAAGGGAACAAAAATGAACAAAACCAAGAACTGTGCTAACTATTTATGTCTTGCTATTTAATTTCTTGGAGGTAAAAAAATGTTATGTCAGCTTAAATCACTCATCAATATCAAAACATTTGCTAACCAAAAAATTTATGATAATCTAATATTTGGCACAACTGCAATGAAAAAAATGGAAAAGATATTTAAAAGTAGGGATATATCTTTAAATATAAAAATCATAATTGTTCAAGCTGTGATATTTTTATGATATTCTATGGATGAGGATGTTGGAAATTGAATAATAATAGTAAAAAAAAAAACATATTTATGTTAATAATAATAATGTTAACCTAGACATTTGAGAAAAAAATAGTCAACAGACAAAATAAATAAGTAGACTCTTGTTTAGATTCAACATAAACTTTTGCTTGAAGAATGAGTAATAAAACAAATTTATCTTATTTTGTATACCTCACAATATATTTTAAATAAATCAATTATGAAAGTTGGTATAAAAAAAGTAAAAATAAAAATTAGCATGTAAAGAGTAGAGTTCACCATCATGTTGATGAATATGCCATTGAATATTCTATATTTCAAATTGATAATAGGTCAATCTAAAGGTTGTTATTTGTATGATCATGAGAAATGACATTAATTTAACAGCATGTAATAACAGTTACAAATTGATTTTTTTTATATATTTTAAGACAGTTAATTATAGACATTTTATATACTGCATTGATTTATATACTCAAAGATTGTACAGTTTTAAAGACCTCATACACAATTTATACCAACAAATTCATATTTTTATGATAATGTATTTAATAATAATTCGATAGAACTGACTTAGTTTATAAAGAAATAAAAATATTGCAATGTAAGTTATAATTTTTATGTTTAATTCTTAAAAATCTATTCTGTCAAGACAATTGAGAGATTATCATTTTATAGCTAATGCTTTTAAATTTATTCAACATAACATTTTTTACCTTCAAGAAATTAAATAGCATGACATAAATAGTTAGCACAATTCTAGGATTTAAGTCAATCATCCATAACAACTTTAACAAAGGAGCCCATAGCTTTGGTTCAGATTATTCTAGAAAGTACTTATTCAAAATTGTCTTGTTGCTCACCCATTATCATAATTAGATTTCAAAATTACAACCATCCAATCAATCTTATAATTACTTTTGTAAAATTTTTCTTCTGAATTTAATAATTAAGTAATAATATGGATGGCTGAAGAGTTGGAGGGTGAAAAAGATTGAATGAAACCTGTCCATTACAGTTTGAAAATTTTCTATCTTAATATAAACTGAGCACTGATTATATATGTTTATGGGAGATGATAATCTGTACTAACTGATGAGTGCTGGTTCAGTGTGAAATATGTACATTGGAGATCTTAGTTTTTTCATAAGTATGTGGCATCAATTATATGATGGAGTAGATGACTGAAATGAGTTTGAAAATTTGTGTTCAAATCCATCCTAATCACATCTAAAAGTTCCATTTATACACATTATATTTGTAGTGTAATTACTACAGATTCAGCCTAAATTCTGCCCATCTCTCTTCTGTATATTTAAATGGGAATATTAAGGCCCTATATATGAGGGGTCAGTATGATTTTAAGTCAACATGGGTATGACAATAATATTGGCATCAACAAGGGATTTGATCATTTCATCATCAGATATTCAATAATATGAATAGCTGGAAAGTTGGAGGGTGGTGAAGATTGAAGGTTGTCCATTAAAGTTTGAAGATGATCTATCTTAATAAAAACTGAGCACTGATTTTATATATATATATATGAAAGATGATAATCTAGACCTACTGATGAGTACTGTTTCAGCAATGAAATGTGTATATTGGGCATTATTTTTTTTCACATGTATGTGGTCATGTGTATCGATTATATAAAATGGAGAGGATGACAGAACGGACTTTGAAAGTTTATGCTCAAATCCATTCTAATTATTTCTGAATTTAATTGACTTTCAGCAGCTTCAATTTGACTTCAAATCTCAATAATTTTCTTTTATCAACTACAATTTTTGGAAAATTATTTTCTTCATTTTTTTTACAGATAATATTTATTGATTAAAAACCTATTTTTTAAAACTCACAGGCCAATCTTTTCATTCAAACAGAATGTTGATAAATATTTTATTGTTTACAAACATTTTAATTCTCTTTTTTAAAAAAATTATTTATCAAATGATTTATTTCTTAATTTTTTAAAAATAAATATTTGTTTATTTATAAAAGATCTTTCATGTTAATTTATTTGCAAAAGATTGACCATGTTTAATCATATTTTTTATAAAAATATACAATTTTTAAGCATACATTCGAATTATATTCTGAGATATTACCATCATTTTCAACCACTATTGATCCATTTCTGGATGAAAATCTCTTCAAGTTCAATTTATATTCTCTGATCTCTAACCTTTCTTGTCCACATCATCCCAGAACATTTCCTAATTTCATCCATACATTTTACACATGAACTATTTTTAGGTCTTTTACAATATCTTGGAATCTTGTTTACTTTTTTTTGTTCACTTCTTTGTGGTGGCCTATTGCAATTCAATCTGGTATAGCATTTTCTTCCATGTCACTTAAAGATTCTTGTATTTTAACACATGTTTATTCATTTCTCTTGATTATTTGTGGCATATTTCAGCTATTCTTATTTTCTGGTTTGTTTATTTTTCTATACATATTATTTTTACACACTTTACTAACATTTGAATATTTTGTATTTTTTTAAATAGTTTTCAGATTTTTCTCTTTGATATCTTAAACTTAAAGCATGATATTTTTTGTAATATTTTCCTGTTTTTCTACTCTTTTTATTCCTTCTTCCATTTCTTTCATGTTTTCATCTTTTTCTGAAAAATCTTTTATGAGTGCATTTCATGGCTATTATCTATTTTCTGGGACAATAATTTCATTTTTTGATAACTTTTTGATTGCCTTTGGACAATTCTTTTTTTTTTGTTTATTTAGTCTCTTCAGATATTTTGTTTTGATTTTCTTTGCTTTCATTTTTTTTATTTAATTCTTTTTAGTAGTTAAGAATTATCTGAAAAAATAGATACATAATTAAATAAAATTAACCAATAATCATTTTATCATCTGACCTTTTTTTTTAGTTGCAGTTCCATTTTTTTGGTTCACTTATTTTCTTGGAGTTCTACTTTCATATTGTGCAACTCACTTTTTTATCATGAATAACTGTTTCTTCTGGCTATTTCCTTGCTTTAATATTTAGTCTTTTTTATTTGGCCCTACAGTGATTATTTTAAACTTGCCTTATAACTATTTTTATTTAATTTGAGTTATAGCAATTACTTATTTTCTATTTCTCTTATGTAACTCCATGAACATATATAGCTTTTTATTTGTTTCATATGTGATTGCTACTTTCAGTAATTGCTCTACATATGATCCAAAGTTGTGTTATTTTTATGTTACTGGAATAATAGAAAAGTCAAAGCAATTTGAAAAAATTACCCTGATTTATCAGGCTTACATATTTGAATAGCCAAATATAATAGAACAATAAAGATTGATGAGATATACTATGTTCACAGTCACACATTAATTACCAAATGAAATAGAAATGATTAGAATATAGTAGTAATAAATATAAAAGTTACAAATGAAAATATGTCAAATTTAATTGTAAAACTACCAATAGAAATTTTTATTATTTTAAAGTATGTAAAACTATAAAAATCATGAGGATGAACAAACACAAGTATTTCTTCAATGGTAATGGTTACATTTCCAGATTCATTATCTTTTTAACAATACAATTCTCTCTTTTTGTTGGCTAAACAGTAATTTGATAAAGACAGCTTTCACTGACATAAATAGATTAAAATAATATTTAATACAGATTTGTAGTATTTCCTAGATAGAAAGGCTATCCTTACAGACTTATGTTGGAACCTTTTTAAAAATGTACTTTTTTCCTGCCACTGTATCTAATTATTATCTTATAAAATACTAACTGGTTGTAAATAGTTGTATTTAATTAAATAGTTACGAGTATACCATAGATATTCACATATAAAAAATAGGGCAAAGAGAGAATATCTTTTTTTAATAACAATAAAAATTTTATTTTAATAACTAATATTAACATCACCATCTTATGGAATTCAATGTATATTACAATAATAAAAAACAATGTTTTAATGGATACCTTCACCAAAGATATTTATTCTCATTTTATTAATTAAAAGACTGGATTTAATTTATTTGAAAACATTACTATTTTTATTCTAAGAATATTTTATCAAATGCATTATATTTCCTACAAAATATTAAGAATAAAATAGAAAGCACAAAGATAGAGAGAAATAAAAACTGACTTCTGCACACAATATAATCCTTCCAAAGATTCTTATAAAGAATATATGTTTATGATATGAATAAATTTTTTTTTATTAATAATGATAAATTTAGGCCTTTCTTAAGTAAAATAAAAATTCTTACTTACTGTTAAATGA
This sequence comes from Epiperipatus broadwayi, assembly GCA_028023455.1. Taxonomy (NCBI): domain Eukaryota; kingdom Metazoa; phylum Onychophora; class Udeonychophora; order Euonychophora; family Peripatidae; genus Epiperipatus; species Epiperipatus broadwayi. The sequence continues at coordinate 79,337 of JAQFVV010013677.1, read as the reverse complement.
ACTTGATATTTGTGTACCTATTGTTGAAATTTAAGCTGTCCATGTCAATTCTAAGAATTTAGTTTTTCTTAGAAAAAGTTAGCCAAAGAAGATGTAATTTAATGTATAATTTTGACAAGGTCATCCATAATCTTAGTCTAGCATTTTCTTTGGTTGCTGTCTAGTGGTTTTCTAAGTCCATTATAATACTCATTTGTATTTACTTTTAGACAAACCTTTTTTTAACAAGCCAGCCTTATTTGTACTTCAAATTAATATCCAGGAAATCAATCAAACATCAGATTATCATTTCAGGACTTTTTTTATTTTTTTCAGTATGACATTCTTTCAATTTCAAAGACTATAAAGCATAAGTTTAATTTCAGAAGACTTCTAGTGAGCTTTAGCTGATCATTCTGTAGATCCTAATAGTTTCAAGAGGGGAATTCGTACCTTTCTATTTCTAGCTTATCATCTTCCTGACATCATGTTTGATTTGAAAATCTTTTTTTTAATATAAATAAGTCAACTACTGATCCAAAAGACATAAGTGACTCATCCAAAGTTTTGATGAATATTTTATAATGAATAAACATTTTGTTGTTAATAAATATGTTAATGTTGATGTTTTTTAATCCTGTTTATTAAATAAGTTAATTAATATTTCATTAAATATGTGTTTATTTATTTATTAAAAATTTGTTTTTTCATGTTTAACCATAATTTTTTATAAAATTATAAATATTTAAGTATACTGTATATGTTTTTAATATAATTATTAATAATTCAAAATGTATCTTATTATTTTCAACATTGCAAATTAACCCTTTGATATAATTTCATGAAGCAAACTTTATTTTATATAAATAGACTTCTTGTTACTTATAAATAATCCACCACCTCATCTGTAATTAAACAATTATATTTTTAGATCAGCAGCATTTGAGAGCATACATTAAAAAAATATGTATAGATATTTACATTCGTTTGTAGTTGTTTTTAAATTTAAATTTATACAACTATGAATACTTTTAACAGCAGCCAATTTCTTCCCCTTCCCTTGTTATAGCTTAAGAATTATTATAATAAACACTATGAATTAATATATAGGGCACTGATACAATTCCCCGCAAATTGTCTCTAAGCACAAACATATATAAATATGCAGGACAGATGAGAAATAATTCAAGCTTATAATACATACGGTACACATTCTATTTAAATTGATTTAACTTTTATTTTAAACCTTTTTAAGCCTAGAAACGAAAACATTAATATTCCCAATTTTCTCTATTTTTAAATCTTGCTCATGTGGCTAATCTTAAATTATTTTAAACAATTTTTTTATGTATTATACTGTAACTTTATTTTTAACAATCATAATATATATATATACAGATACATGTACAATTTTTCATTTCATAAATGTTTTATTAGTACATTAGTGTACAATTGTTTAATAGGATAAAGTTTGTCTTGGAAAAAAGGATTAATTGTATTAGAAAAGAAATTACACACAGTGAAGATTAATTTAATAAACTACTAAGAAGGATTTATGAAATTTATAGTAAATTTAGGAAAATAAAAAAATGCCAGTAAAATTCAACTAATAGATAAGAAATATGAATTTAAGAGTGGTACTTAAACAGGGTCTTGACAAGTTATAATTTTAAATAATTGGGAAATCGATTAATTGACTGGAAGATAATTTTTTTTTTTATATGTCAAAGCGTTGACCGGGGACCGGGAAGCTGCTTGGAAGACAGCTATGCTAACTACTAGGCCACCAACACTTGACGAAGATAATTTCATTAGGTAAATTAGTTTTTAATAAGAATTAAATGATTATTCAACGCTCTTTCAATCGTTGTTTTATTACTTTAATTGGAAACTATTATCTTTTGGCAAATGATTGACGCAAATATCTTAAAAGTTAACATTGTTTCATTACATTATAAATAATATATATTACTTGAATATCTTTTCACCGATCTTTATAATTTTTTTTTTTTAGTATATTTTTTGACTTGATGTTTTATTATGAGTCTACTAATTTCCTTGGTTCTTAACAATTATCTTTAACTGGATAATTAATGCTCGTTTTTAAGATTATTCCATTCCTTTACACAAAAGATTATTTAGATACAATTTAGTATTTCTATTATTAATGCATTTATTTTTGTCACCAATTCCATTTTAGAATCTAGCAAATTTGTGTTTTGAAATGAAAGTTCAAAATATCAGTTTTCTTTTCCGTTTTATTTTATCTGAAAGCTTTTTTGTAAATAAATCAGATTATTATGTAGAAGTAGAATTATAATTAAATTAGTTTTCTATCAGGATTTTTTCTTTAAAAAAAAAATACAAACGACAAAACAAAAAATTACATTTATTAAGTGAAACTCAATTAATATGGAAGTTTACAGGTGTTTTTAGTTATTAAATATCTGTAAAAGTATTTATTTAACTTTGAAAAACAATTTTTATTTAATTAAAGTGGAAGATTTTATATTTTTTTAAAAATTACTTTATCAATATTTTGTTAAATATTTGCCTATAAGTGTACATGTGTGTTTTTAAATAAATGCATAAAAAAGATTTTCACACTATCAATACATTATTTGAAATACTTATAATTAGTAAAATTGATCAATGAATTTCAATCATTGTAGAAATCAACATATTTTGGACGTATATTAACTTTTTGTTAAAAGTAACGGCATTTATTTTTGTGTAAACTTTTCCTACACAGTAGTGACACTTACTGTAAGCTCTAGAAATAAATAGATGCTAAAAGTTTGTGCTATCATAATCCCTATTCAGTGCTTTTCAATCCAATATTACCCAAGTAATTTTTAGCTTATGACTTTCATCAGTGAGAGCCTTGAATCCGGGAGCACTAGATGGGAATGCACTGGATAGGATTACAATACATAACCTTCTAACATCAACTGATTACTGGAGTTTACATCAAGGTGCACTAGTGTATGAAAAAAATTTGCTATCATTTTAACAACATATGTAAGTGTAAAGAGAAGGCAATCATTTGATATTATAGTGCTTTTGTAAACTTTCCATCACTTTATAAAAACTATTTTCAGAAAATATTAAAAATAAATTGTTTTATCAACTAAGAATTCAGAACTGATATTTCAAACATTTAAAATAGAATTGTTACAATAATAATATTTATAAAAAAAGTAATCAAATGAAGTTCATTAGTTAAAAGTTCATGTAATGTTTACACACTAGAAGTAGCATACTAAACTATAATCAAGAATTTGCAGCTCTATTACTGCAGAGCAATTTTAAAATTAGAATAGTAGTATTTTTAACTTTGTGATTTTTGTTGTTTTTCTGAATATATCTTCAATTCCATTTATTTTTTTATAGTAAAGCCAACATAAAAGTTTCTAGATTCTTGGTTTGGGCTGAAAATAACATTTTTGAATACTTAATAATATATACAAGTGCTTTAAAATGCTGTGGGGAGAAGCTGTTAATGGCAAACAACCAAAATAAATCAATGTAGGCTAAATGCTTTCAAGGTGTTATCTCTCATAATCATAGCCAAAATAGATTTTAAATCATTATTGTGATATTGTTAAATGGTAATAACCTTTTTTTTTAAAAAAAAACAATATGAAATGCCATGTTGATTATGAGAATAAAAAATGGATGCAACACTTTTATCATTGCTTGATATCACATTGTCTTTAATATAACAGTATGATTATATTTAATAAATTCAAATACAGAAATAAAACTAATAACTTATTCTTAAGTTCATGTCTTATATCAAAAATAATAATTTCCAAATATTTACAGTATGTAAAAACCCAAATTGGTTTGAAACAAGAAAATGTTATTTATTACATACTTATATTTTGACAACCAAAATATCTCATTATATAGAATATTTGCACTGTCATTGATTTTAAATATACTAATCAGTAAAAAAATACTATTTTCAAAAGCTTGTTGCTTTAAGACTTGAAGATAATAATATTATAATTTGCTGTTTTAGCATGAAATATGTATTTTGATGATTATTTATCTCTTCAACATGTGTATAATCAGGTGGGTCAGCAATATGAGATGACATGGAGAGTTGAGGATTGGGTGAAAGTCTGAGATTGAATCCCTTATATTACTACTCTTATTATAACTTTTTACTCCCATAAATCATAATATTATTACATTTAAAATGGCATTAAAAACAAAAAAAATATAACAAAGGTATCAAAATATAAAAAATACTTCCACTATCAATAAATTTAAAAGGGAAAAATCCCTTATTGGATAGGAATATTATTACATTTTATCAGCCTCTCTAAACCCAATTTTTGTAGAAAATGTAGAGAAAGAAGAGCAAAGCAAACAAAATGAATTTGTTTTACTTATAGATTCAAACACAATTTCAATTGTATTGAAAATCTACTAGTAAATGCAGCTCCTTAACATCTATTTGTTCTTTTGATCAATTTTCTGAAAGTATAATAAATATTAATTATTTAAAATTTTAAAAATCTAGATCAAGTCTAAATTTAATAAAGTAATATATTAACCAAATCAAGACAATATACTCAATAATAAAAATAATAGTGAATTACTTTACATCTTTTGTCAAATCATGTCATCTGATTTCTTAATTTTTGCTTGAGTTACTATATCAAAAAAACTCATAATCAGGTATTACATATTACCACTATAGATGATTTATTAACAATATTAAGATCTGTAATATTGAAAAGATTATTATATGTAAAGATAAGGCAATAGATTTATTATTATATATTATTATGATTATGTAGATAGAATATAATATGAAATAAATAAATGATATAATAAATTCCTAAAAGATCCCACTTTTACAATGAAAACCAAATATATAAAATTGCTTAATAAAATAAAAGATTAATAATTATAAAAATAAATCAGTATAAATTATTGTATTCTTCTTATGAAAACCCATATCTTTTTACAAAAGTTAAAATTAATAAAGATAATAATTCATTAACATTGTATTCAATTTTAGTAATTTTATTTTATAGAAATTTTATAAATATTTAAATAAATGAATACAGGTATTTTAGGATATAGAGATTTTCTTTAAAATGCTTTTATTCATTTTGGAAAATTGGTTTGTTTGTTAACTTTTGATCTTTTTCATGTTAGAATGAAATTTTAAAATCCAGGTATAATATATTTAAATTCAATAAAATTGCTTGAAAATTGATATATAATTAATATTGAAACAGTCATCTTTTTGAGTATGCTAACTAGTTTGATAAATATGGAATAGAGGGCAAAGAAAATATGAAAAATATTCAATAACTTCATTAGCAATTATTTTTACAAATTTAATTTGTATTAAATAATAATCATGAGAGACCATTATTTTTTTTTTCAATTTAATAACATTTTAATTTAGGGTAATTACTTATAAAAATAAAGAACCATTTTAAGGGAATATGCATTTTGTTTGGTAATTTGTTTCAATTTAATAATTTGATTAAAACTCAAATGAAAATTTAAAATAAACATTTAATATATTTAATAAAAACATAATTTACAACTGCAGTTTTTGTTAGTAAGCAGCTGGATATGCAATTTGACAAAAGTTAGAGTAATTACTTTAAAAAATAAAGAGCAGTGGGTGGATCAAATTTCATACATTTTGTTGTCAAATATATAAAAAAATTACCATGTTTTAAGCAAAACGTATATAAAATATATATATATATCGTTTTGTAGTTTGTTTCAATTTAATGAATTGATTAAAACTTGAAATAAACATTTATTATATTTAATAAAAAACAAACATAATTTTTAAGTGCAGTTTTTGTTAGTAAACAGCCGACATACAATTTAACAAAAAGTTAGAGTAATTACTTTTAAAAATAACAGCGAGTGAATGAAATTTCGCACATTTTGATGTCAAATTTTTTGGAGCTTAGGAATAAAAATAAATAAAACAAAAATTTTCAATTTAGAAAGGCAAAAAGGTAGTTGCAATGGTCAGTAAGTAAATAAACACGTCATTTAAAGTATGTTTTTCTTTTGAGTAAAGAAAAATTCTTAAATGCTGTCTTCTTGAACATACAACATCTTAAAAACAATTTGGAATGCATGCGAATTCTTCTCCATTCTGCAACAATATTAGATTATTTCTTGGAGCTTTTGAATAAAAACAAATAAATAAAAACTTTCATTTTACAAAGGCAAAAAGACAATTGAAATAATCAGAAAGCAATAAAGATCTGATTTAAATTAGAAAAAAATATTCGATTATTAAGAATTGATATATACTATAAATAATGCATTTGTATAAATAGTTATTGCAACAGCTACAACAGTAAATAAGAAATAAACTCTTAAAAATGCAAATTAAATTACAGATTTGAGACATTCTATATCACAGATTTATTTATACTTTGACATGTATCTATATAAATTCATGCAATGCAAAAGGGAAATACCACACAAAATAAGACATTGTTTGAAAAAGAAATGCAGAAATAGCATGAAAAGAAAGCCTATCGACACAAAAAAGAAAATCATAGTAGACTACAAAAATATTTGAAAAAATATATTAAAAATAAAATAATAAAATGTATACTAATTAAAACATAAACATCACATGATCACCATTTCTATATGGAGAGTGAGCTGTTTAATTAAAACATACATTTAGAATATATTCACATGCATTATTATGTACACATAGTAAATATATATGATATATACATAAGGGGTATACATTTAAATTTATAGCAGATATATCTAGTGATATATATTATATTTAATATTTTCATGGTTATATGTGGAAATAAAGGAGTTTGGAATTAAACCATGTGTTATTTTTGATTACTTACCAACATTTTGACAAAATAGTATCCACCATTGTTTAGGTTAACTTTCCAAAGAAAAATCATTAGATCTCAAATAGTAACAAGATTGAGTGCGAGGTAAAGAATGAGATTGAATATGAAGTAGATGCACATTCAAAGTATGTGATTTAATAAAATATTTATTTTCTTCAGGTTCACCATTAAATAATTTCAAGTTTATATTAAAAGAAAGAGATAAAATAAATGGTCTTCATAATGCTTGAATATATTGTGCTTGATCAGTTCTATTTAAACCAATTGATCTTTCTAGTATTTCTATTGATCCTCTCATGGTTCTCAAATCATACTTTTCCAAATTAACAAGTATTTTAGCATTATCAAAATCAGGTTTGTGACCAATTTCTAAAAAAATGTGAAGTAAAAGGTAATGTATTTAACTTCTGATTAAAGACATTTTTATGTTTATCAATTCTGAGATTAATTCTTCTATTAGATTGTAAACATGGAATATTATAAAGATGCTGGTATTTCAAAAGTACTCTGTCTTTAGATTTATGGGGAAAATCACCAATTTTTTGCAAGTGGATAAAGTAGTTTTTATATTAAAATTAGATAGTCTTCTACTGATTTTATTCGTGATTTATTTAATATAAGATAAAACCACTCTATAACTACTTGATTTATCAATTTTATCTTTTTTTTGTTTGTTTTTAGTATTAATTCTATGTGACATCTTATATATGATGTTTTTATTGTAACCATTAGAAAGTAGAATATTTTTTGTTAATTCTATTTTTTGAGTGAGATGACCTTTATCTGACAAACTACAAGCTCTCATCAAAAAACTTTTTGCTACAAAAAATATTTGCTCAGGTTGATGATAAGAATTAAAATTAAGATATCTGTTTTTATAGGTAGATTTTCTATAAACTGATACTGATAAGGAGTTTTCACATTTTCTTGTAATCAAAACATCTAAAAAAAAGTGATTTGTTATTTTCAACTTTCATAGTAAATTTAATATTAGAATGCCAATCATTAAGAAAAACAAGAAGAGAGGTCAAAGTGTCAATACCATGAGGCCATATAACAAATGTGTGCTCCACACATTTGAGCCAAATAGAAAGTTTCTTAATAGTTGCATTTAATACTTGACTTTCAAAGTTATTTATGAAGAAATTAGCAATTACGGGTGGCAGTAAAGCCCCGTAGAAAGTCCTTTAATTTATTTATGCTGTTGAAAATCATGAAAAAAAAAAGTATTTTCAAGGCAATGGTTTATTAATGGAATAATAAAATTAGGCAAATTTTTTTATTGTATTGAGCTATTATAGATAAAGCTTCTTCAACGGGAATACTAATAAACATAGAAGAAACATCCAAACTAACCAATAAATCAGTTTTAGTTAGTTTTAAGTTTTTAATTATCAAAATAAAAAGATTTGAATTTTTAATTATTGATGGAATGTTATCTGTCAATGAATGTAAGCATTGGGCTAAATATCTATCCAGAGTAATGTGTGGGAGAATCTATAGCACACAGTAGACCACAATGGTACCCTCAGGTTTACAAATTTTAGACAAATCATAAAAATTAGAATATAAAGAGCCATCTCTTGGAGAAATTTTTATTTTTATTTTTTCATCTATACTAAAACATTTTATAAAATATTTTGTCTTTTTTTCTAAATATGTCAGAGGATCTCTAACCATCATTTTGTGAGTGCCATCATTTAATAAATTTTATTATTATAATCTAAATAATTAAGAACAACAGTAAAATTACATTTATCTGCTGTAATAATTACAATAGAATCATCTTTTTTTAAAATTATGCATTGTAACAAATTCTTCTTTAGATAAATAATTTTTGGTGGTTTCATATTTTTTTAAGATGTTACAAACCTCAAATCTAATAAGCTCAGCAGTGTGTAAGTCTACACATTTTAAAGAAAATTGTATATTGCATATAATATTTTCCAACTGGAATATGTTTAAGAGCCAGCACATAATTAAAACCTTTCTCCAATAGGAAAATTTCAAGAAAATGTTTTATTCTTTAAAAACTTTTGTAAGATCTTGCATGAAAAAAAAGTTATATGCTCTTACATTTCTAATTTATTGCAAAGATAATGAAGTAATTCCATAATGTTGCAAATTAAAGTTTTATTCCAGTTCTTATAAAATAGACAACATTCTACAGAAAATTCAACTAATTACAGAGTGGTTTTTATCTTATATTAAAAGAGTCACTAATAAAATCAATAGCCACTAGCAAAAAAAATGGTAATTTTTTTCATAAACCTAAACACAGAGTACTTTTGAAATACCAGAGTATTTATGAAATTCCATGTTTACAATGCTCAAAAACTCTGTAGGTTAGTCTAATAAAAGAATAAATGTCAGAATTAATGAACATAAAATGCTTTTAATCAAAAGTTAAATGCAACAACTTTCATTTCATATTTTTTAGAAAACGGTCACAAACCTGATTTTGATAATGCTAAAATACTTGCTAATTTGGAAAAGTATGATTTGTGAACCATGAGGGAGTCTATTGAAATATTAAAAAGACCAACTTATTTAAATAAAGCTGATGAAGCACAACATATTTCAGCCTTATGGAGACCACTTATTTTATTTATTTTTTGTAATATAAATCTGAAATAAATTAATGGTGAGACTGAAGAAAATAAACATTTTGTTAAAACACATTTTCTGAATGCTCAACTACTTCATGCTCAATCTCATTCTTTACTTCACATTCAATATCATTGCTAATTAAGATTAATCATGACAATGGCAGATGATATTTCGTTGAAGTGTTGAGAAGTAATCAAAAATAGCACACGATTTAACCCCAAAAATACTATATATATACTGAAACAGATATACTGTTTGACATATATATTTAGAAGATCCCCTCCTCCCCCCAATTTAAAAAACTAATAATATTTTAAGTCAGACTAGTAATATTTTTTAAAAAAGACTAACAATATTTTTTTTAAAGTAAAAGAAAGAAGTAATAAAATTTAAAAGCAATTAAAAATGCTAATTTGGTCAAATTAAAAGTAAATCACGCTTTTTAAAATAAAAAAAAAGAAAAGCAAATACGTCTATATTTGCACTTAAAGAAAGTATAAATATTTCTTTATTAAAATTAATAAATTCAAGTGAGAAAAACAAAATCATTTAAATAAAAATCTCTTTACTGCTATTCATCTCATTCTATATTTCAGAAGAATAATTTGTGAAGCAGAATAATTGTAGGTGTCAAGTCATTGCCACAGGCAAGAGAACAGTAATTAAAATTTTGAAAACATCTAGCCAGATAAGTAAAAACAGTCTATTCCCACCAAAGAAAAACTGTCCAATGAACTGGGGGATTAATGGAATAAACATGGATGAAAACACACCAAAACCAATTGGATTTAGCAGGTATGTAAGGTGAATCCATTCTGATAGAGAGAAAAGATATAAATAGGTTGGAGAATTCAGATTAGAAGACAATTTTTGAGAGAGATGATTGTTAGAATATTATTGTTATAGTTAATTGATTTATAGATACAAGATTTAGCTACAAGAGTACTAAAAGTGACTAAATGGGACCATTAAACAGCCTAATGAAAAATCAATTTAATATGACACTCAGCTAGTCCCTGGTTCTCTCTCTCCATCTGCAAAACATGTGAACTCCAAGCCTTGCCTAGAAGTTTTAATTGTTCAGCTTCAAGATACCCCCGGTTATATAAAAATGCATTAATAAATGAAGACATGAATTTAGAGGTAAGCAATTACAAATGATTGAATTATCATAAATTAGAGTTATAGCTATTAATTTTCATAAGAAAAAAAAAGAAAATTTTATATTATTAGTCTTAAGAAAAGTTTTTACAATCAATTATTAACTTCAGTCAACAGTTGACGATAGTTTTTTTATCTTTATTTAAAATGAAAACTAGAAATGAAAATTATTACTTAAATATGAATACTCACACACACATATATACATATATTGTAACGATATATAAATATGTCGTTACATTAATTTAAAATAAAATCTTAAAGTTCGCAAATAAAAATAAAATCTATTAAAAAAAAAAAAAACTAAACGCTAAAATTAAAATGTTTGTTAAACGTATATATTCGCACAGATTCAAAACTTTAAAAATATTTTAAAAAAAAACAAATAAGTATTTGAAGGTACTTTTTTATAAAAAAAGTACAAGACTTAAAGATAAAATATTTTTGTAGCTGGAAATGATTGTTTATTAATTATCCAAAAGCTGTGTAATTAAAAAGTCAGATCAAAATTAGATAAGGAATAAAGAATTAGCTTGTCCAATATAAAAGCAGCAAATGAAGGCCCGGACCATAACGAAAAAATGGAACAGTGACATCTTTGTTCATGGAATCCATAGGAGGACTATAAAAAGAAAAATATTTAGTTCCAGAAGGTTTTTCGAACTTGATTTGGGGAGACAAGCAATAAGACGCACTTGTCGTTCTCTCTCACTTATTTAAAAAAAAAGGAAAAGACTGTGATACCAGAATGGAAACAGCTAATGCCACCTCCAGAACATTATTTTCCAATGGAGATGTCACAGGAATTAAAAAACAGGAACCTGAACTCTTCTGCCGTAAGCTATATTGACATAAACTCTAAATTTGAAAATGATTAAGAACTTTCGTTCAAGGTTATGAATTTCTATCTGACTTTTAAGTTTAAAATCAATTGATAATGTTTAAAATTTTATATGTTTTGCTTTGGAAAAAAAATCGTTTCCATTTTATTATTTTTTTATTTGTATTAATACTTATCGTATAAATTATTTAAATGCATGAAATTTAAAGTTGGGTATAGACATTGCATAGATTCGTTAGCGGTTAATTACGTTGCTGTTTCATAGTCGATTGGAATATATAAGTCATCATGTCACTGCGGTGTCTTATGATGAACACCATTGGGTTTTTTTGTATTCCCTATGCAATTGACATTATCGATGACTTTGTATTTTGATTGGTTATGTTTATTTTGGAATGTTTTTAACCATGGAATCTGTGCAGCCGATCTATACTCAACATTTTAAAACAAATTTTATAAAATTCATCTGTGCGAATATAATAAATTTTAAACTTAAGTCGGGCGTGAATGGCTATATAGTTTTGTAAAGTTATATTAAGGGAGGATAATCTTAGGTTATTCGTTCATAGTTGAATTGGCTCAATGGTTTGGATATATTTGTGTAATAGTAGAGGTAGTATGAGATCCGCTACAGGCAGGATTGCATATATACACCACACCTGTTTGCCTATGGATGGGTTTGTAAGATGGCAAAGGACCACAATCCATTCCTATGGAGTTTTATGTTTATTGTTCTACTCGCCAACAGATGTCGCATTTCTGTTGGTGGAGAGACAATGTCTTCTCTAACTCTACTTACTGTTCACACGTACATTCCTGACAGTATAGTATTTTGTGTTGTCATATTTTCATGCTACATTGAATGCATAAATGAATCAGATGGATTGATGCCAGTTTAGCTGTGAACTTTTTGGCCTAAGGTTAAATAAGTGATAGAATATTTTCTTTTCAAATACAATCTATATAGTCTATTCATACTCGACTCACTAAATAAATATTAAACTCATTATTGAAATCTATTTAAATGTAAAATTAAACTTATTCCTCAAATTAGAATGATTTTATATGTGCATATGTAAAGATAAATTTGAGGAATAAAAAGTAATAAATAAAACGTAATAATAAAGATAAATCATAATTTTTTTAAAAAGTCTTGTTTAAATTAAAATCTAATCATTCAACTTGTGTAAGTAATAGTTAAAGGTAGAAGAAAAGAAATTTGGATGGGAGGGGGCAGAAATTTAGCTGGTAGTAAGGAATCATCAGTCAACATTTTTTTTATCATTATATTTATAATTACTGTTTTGTCTTTTAAAAAAAAAGTTTTGTCCTTTTGAAATTTCATATATAACAAATTTGTGTAACGTAATTACTAACACTAAGTAAATTCTTTTTTTTTTTTAATGTTTTTATTTTTTTGAGGAAGTTTACTGATATGTAACAATATATAAATATGTCATTACATTAATTTAAAATAAAATCTTAAAGTTCGCAAATAAAAATAAAATCTATTAAAAAAAAACAAAACTAAACGCTAAAATTAAAATGTTTGTTAAACGTATATATTCGCACAGATTCAAAACTTTAAAAATATTTTAAAAAAAAAACAAATAAATAAGTATTTGAACATACTTTTTTATAAAAAAAGTACAAGACTTAAAGATAAAATATTTTTGTAGATGGAAATGATTGTTTATTAATTATCCAAAAGCTGTGTAATTAAATAGTCAGATCAAAATTAGATAAGGAATAAAGAATTAGCTTGTCCAATATAAAAGCAGCAAATAAAGGCCCGGATCATAATGAAAAAATGGAATAGTGATGTCTTTGTTCATGGAATCCATAGGAGGACTATAAAAAGAAAAATATTTAGTTCCAGAAGGTTTTTCAAACTTGATTTGGGGAGATGAGCAACAAGACGCACTTGTTGTTCTCTCTCACTTATTTTTTAAAAAAGGAAAAGACTATGATACCAGAATGGAACCAGCTAATGCCACCTCCAGAACATTATTTTCCAATGGAGACATCACGGGAATTAAAAAACAGGAACCTGGACTCTTCTGCCATAAGCTATATTGACATGAACTCTAAATTTAAAATAATTAAGAACTTTCATTCAAGGTTATGAATTTCTATCTGACTTTTAAGTTTAAAATCAATTGATAATGTTTAAAATTTTATATGTTTTGCTTTGGAAAAAAAATCATTTCCATTTTATTATTTTTTTATTTATATTAATACTTATCGTATAAATTATTTAAATACATGAAATTTAAAGTTGGGTATAGACATTGCATAGATTCGTTAGCGATTAATTATGTTGCTGTTTCATAGTCAATTGGAATATATGTCATCATGTCACTGTGGTGTCTTATGATGAACACCATTGTGTTTTTTTTGTATTCCCTATGCAATTGACATTATCGATGACTTTGTATTTTGATCCGTTATGTTTATTTTGGAATGTTTTTCACCGTGGAATCTGTGCAGCTGATCTATACTCAACATTTTAAAACAAATTTTATAAAATTCATCTGTGCAAATATAATAAATGTTAAATTTAAGTTGGGCATGAATGGCTATATAGTTTTGTAAAGTTATATTAAGGGAGGGCAATCTTAGGTTATTCATTCATAGTTGAATTGGCTCAATAGTTTGGATATATTTGTGTAATTAGTAGATGTAGTATGAGATATGCTACGGGCAGGATAGCATATATATGCCACATCTTCTGTTTGCCTATGGATGGGTTTGAAAGACAGCAAAGGACCGCAATCCATTCCTATGGAGTTTTATGTTTATTGTTCTACTCGCCAACAGATGTTGAATTCCTGTTGGTGGAGAGACAATGTCTTCTCTAATTCTACTTACTGTTCAGACGTACATTCCTGACAGTGTAGTATTTTGTGTTGTCGTATTTTCATGCTACATTGAATGCATAAATGAATCAGATGGATTGATGCCAGTTTAGCTGCAAACTTTTTGGCCTAAGGTTAAATAAGTTATAAAATATTTTCTTTTCAAATACAATCTATATAGTCTATTCAGACTCAACTCACTAAATAAATATTAAACGCATTATTGAAATCTATTTAAATGTAAAATTAAAGATTAATATAAAAATCTAAAATGTTAAACTTATTCCTAAAATTAGAATGATTTTATATGTGTGTAAATAAATATTTTTATGTGGTAATTTCTGGCAGTGGCTTTTATTTTTTTTATATTTGAGATATAAAGTTATATTTTATAATCTCTGCTGTTCCACTGAGCTAGTGACTTGGGCTATCGACCTAAATATTTAAAAAAAGTGGAATCTTAACAGCGTGTATCTGCCTACTCTATAAATTTTTCTAGGTTTAAATGCCTAGATGGTGCCCTGTAGAGCAGATATCATAGTTTGCGGTTAGATTCGATCTTCACTTTCATTTCGATCATTACAACTGGCTACCCAACTTGGGCCGATCTTTAATAAACATGAGTGCCCTGAGAATTTTAAAAGTGAATCATGCCCGTAATATTTTTTCTGAAATTAGTATAAATATATTTGTTGTATTGATGTGGAGTTACAGTTTGAAATTTTGTCTTAAAGGTACTGCCAGTAAGAAAAATTGCGCATATGTAAAGATAAATTCGAGGAATAAAAAGTAATAAATAAAACGTAATAATAAATATAAATCATAATTTTTTTAAAAAGTCTTGTTTAAATTAAAATCTAATCATTCAACTTGCGTAAGTAATAGTTAAAGGTAGAAGAAAAGAAATTTGGAAGGGAGGGGGCAGAAATTTAGCTGGTAGTAAGAAATCATCAGTCAACATTTTTTTTATCATTATATTTGTAATTACTGTTTTGTCTTTTAAAAAAAAGAAGTTTTATCCTTTTGAAATTTCATATATAACAAATGTGTGTAACGTAATTACTAACACTAAGTAAATTCTTTTTTTTTTTTTAATGTTTTTATTTTTTTGAGGAAGTTTACTGATATGTAACGATATATAAATATGTCATTACATTAATTTAAAATAAAATCTTAAAGTTCGCAAATAAAAATAAAATCTATTAAAAAAAACAACAACTAAATGCTAAAATTAAAATGTTTGTTAAACGTATATATTCGCACAGATTCAAAACTTTAAAAATATTTAAAAAAAAAAAACAAATAAGTATTTGAACGTACTTTTTTATAAAAAAAGTACAAGACTTAAGATAAAATACTTTTGTAGATGGAAATGATTGTTTATTAATTATCCAAAAGCTGTGTAATTAAAACGTCAGATCCAAATTAGTTAAGGAATAAAGAATTAGCTTGTCCAATATAAAAGCAGCAAATGAAGGCCCGGACCATAACGAAAAAATGGAACAGTGACATCTTTGTTCATGGAATCCATAGGAGGACTATAAAAAGAAAAATATTTAGTTCCAGAAGGTTTTTCGAACTTGATTTGGGGAGACGAGCAACAAGACGCACTTGTCATTCTCTCTCACTTATTTAAAAAAAAAGGAAAAGACTGTGATACCAGAATGGAAACAGCTAATGCCACCTCCAGAACATTATTTTCCAATGGAGATGTCATGGGAATTAAAAAACAGGAACCTGAACTCTTCTGTCGTAAGCTATATTGACATAAACTCTAAATTTAAAAATAATTAAGAACTTTCGTTCAAGATTATAAATTTCTATCTGACTTTTAAGTTTAAAATCAATTGATAATGTTTAAAATTTTATATGTTTTGCTTTGGAAAAAAAATCATTTCCATTTTATTATTTTTTTATTTATATTAATACTTATCGTATAAATTATTTAAATGCATGAAATTTAAAGTTGGGTATAGATGTTGCATAGATTCGTTAGCGATTAATTATGTTGCTGTTTCATAGTCAATTGAAATATATAAGTCATCATGTCACTGCGGTGTCTTATGATGAACACCATTGGATTTTTTTGTATTCCCTATGCAATTGACATTATCGATGACTTTGTATTTTGATCGGTTATGTTTATTTTGGAATGTTTTTCACCGTGGAATCTGTGCAGCCGATCTATACTCAACATTTTAAAACAAATTTTATAAAATTCATCTGTGCGAATATAATAAATGTTAAATTTAAGTTGGGTGTGAATGGCTATATAGTTTTGTAAAGTTATATTAAGGGAGGGTAATCTTAGGTTATTCATTCGTAGTTGAATCGGCTCAATAGTTTGGATATATTTGTGTAATTAGTAGATGTAGTATGAGATCTGCTACAGGCAGGATAGCATATATATGCCACATCTTCTGTTTGCCTATGGATGGGTTTGTAAACAGCAAAGGACCGCAATCCATTCCTATGGAGTTTTATGTTTATTGTTCTACTCACCAACAGATGTCGAATTCCTGTTGGTGGAGAGACAATGTCTTCTCTAACTCTACTTACTGTTCAGACGTACATTCCTGACAGTATAGTATTTTGTGTTGTTGTATTTTCATGCTACATTGAATGCATAAATGTATCAGATGGATTGACGCCAGTTTAGGTGCGAACTTTTTGGCCTAAGGTTAAATAAGGGATAGAATATTTTCTTTTCAAATACAATCTATATAGTCTATTCATACTTGACTTACTAAATAAATATTAAACTCATTATTGAAATCTATTTAAATGTAAAATTAAAGATTAATATAAACATCTAAAATGTTAAACTTATTCCTCAAATTAGAATGATTATTTATATGTGCATAAATAAATATTTTTATGTGGTAATTTCTGGCAGTAGCTTTTATTTTTTTTATATTTGATGTATAAAATTATATTTTATAATCTCTGCTGTTCCACTGAGCTAGTGACTTGGGCTAACAATCTAAATATTTAAATAAAGTGGAATCTTAACAGCGCGTATCTGCCTACTCTATAAATTTTTCTAGGTTTAAATGCCTAGATGACACCCTGTAGAGCAGATATCGTAGTTTGCTGTTAGATTCGATCTTCACTTTCATTTCGATCGTTACAATATATATATAAATATATATGTGTGTGTGTGTCATATATTTCATTAGTTAAATGCCAATTATTTCATAAAATTTAAGATATATTCAAATAATAAAAATACTTCTAATAATAATTGTAATAATTATTTCAAATGAACCAGCTAAATGGAAATGTCAATCACAAAAATCAAAGATATGGTAAAAATAATAAAATGCTAAATGCTTATGTGCTTGTTATCTATATCTTGGTAAAATAACAAAATGTATGTGTAAAAATAAGTGTACCTACCCAAAATGCTTTTACAAACCTAGAATAATAATTGTAATACTGATATTATTTGTACATCTACTCAAAATGCTTCTATAAAGTCAGAATTAATGATTACACATATTTATGTATTAATATAATATGTATACCTACCTGAAATGCTTTTACAGATCTGGAATAATAATTGCAATACTGATAATATCTGCACATCTACCTGAAATGCTTTCACATACCTGGAATAATAATATCTACCTGAAATGCTTTCATGCATCTGAAATAATAATTGTAATACTGATATTATCTGTACATCTACCTGAAATGCTTTCACATACCTTGAATAATAATTGCAATACTGACATTATCTGTACATCTACTTGAAATGCTTCTATAGACTTCTTCTCATTATGTAAATTCAAAAATGGATTTTTTCTCAGATAACCTACCTGAAATATTTCTAGATTTCTTCTCATCATGTGAACTAAAAAATGGGTTTTGATTGGATAACTTACCTGAAATACTTTTAGACTTCTCATCATGTGAACTAAAAAATGGGTTTTTGCTTGGATAACCTACCTAAAATATATCTACACTTCTTTTCATCATGTGAATTAAAAAAATGGATTTTTGCTCAGATAACCTACCTAAAATATTTCTGGATTTTTTTTCATCATGTGAATTAAAAAAAAATAGGTTTTTGTTCAGGTAACCTACCTGAAATATTTCTAGACTTCTTCTCACTATATGAACTATATTAGAAGGACTTATTAATAATTATTGTTAATAAAATTGTTATTAAAAATTGATTTTAGTTGTTCAGTTCCATTTTGCATCACTATCATTCATTGCATCTTGCTCACAAGAATATCATGCCTCATGAGCTATGTTTGACATAACCAAATGATGATAAGTAATGTTGTAGTAAAATGAAACTCTAGTAGTGTCATTTGGGAAACCAAGCACATAAATTTCTAGATGCTTCCAGTCTGTATGGCACTACATCCTTTGATGAGCAGGAAATATTGTTATAGGTGGGGTGACATCTGCATTTGGGAATGCCAAACAATAGTTTGCAATATGCTCATTGGAAATTAAAGCCAACCAAGAGAAGGTTTGATCCTTGTCTTATCTGGTTACTATATATATATATGATAAACAAAAATGCAAGTTAAAAATATCTATATATATATATATATATATATATATATATATAAAAGAACTGTAAGTGTCCAGTCAATTTAAAACACAATATAGTTGTACGTTTTTATTTACTGTGCCAATACTAATAATAATAGAAATAAAAAAATTTGATATTAAATGCTTTAATTAACTGGGCACTAAAAAGAAATATAATAATTGTTTCTTCAACCACAATTGAGGTTTTTAGATTTAACTTGAAATAAAAACATGGGTAAGGGGACAGAAATTAATTAAATTTACTTCTATTTTTTATAATAAGAGATTGGCTTAATTAATTTCTGGATCCATCATGCTTTTATTTCTAGTTAAATCTAAAAACTCCGATTGTGGTTAAAGAAACAATTATGTTCATTTTCTTTTAGTGCACTAATAAAACTATTTAATATAAAAATAATTTTTATCTCTATTATTTAAAAAATACAGATAGTATTATAAACAAATTAAACAATATAAAATTGACTAGGAACTAAAGCATTGTTACAATGGTTGTTGATAATATATATTCAAGTATTCAAAAACTTAAAAGTATACAAATATCAATAAAAAATTTAAATCAATATATAAAAAATATAAACATAATAAAGATTGTAGAAGAGAGTTTAACATTAATACATAATAATTTATATCTTAAGTATAATAATGAATTTTGGAGTATACACTAAGGATGAATTATGGGGTATGCAATTCGTGGTTAATGTCATCAATATTTATAAATGAATTAGAAAATATTATAATTAAAAATAATAATTAGTTAAGAAATAATACATTACTCTAGATTTTGTTTGCCTGAAGATTTGTGATAATGACATTATAATTGTATTTATATGTTGAACTATTTTCATCACCTAATATTAAATATCTTTAATAAAATTTAACTTTATTAAATTTTTCAATTACATTCAACTGTCAGTTATAATACATAGGTTAGTATATGCACAGCATTTCAACTAGTGTTCTTCTTCTTTCTTCTTCATGTGTGGATGGTCTAACTAGTGGTAGTACTAGCATGGGTATTGAATCTGGATCTTTAGATTGACAAATATTGAATTTTAAGGTAATGCTCTAACCAACAGAACCATCCTATTAAAGGCAGCAGTCATTATCTCTGATGTTCCTCCTGATTTCTTTACTTTTTTCTAATAACAAAGCTAATTAGTGATTTCCAGACATTGTGTATAGCTATCATTGGTTGATTTATTGCATTATTTGCCATTGTCTTGTGATCAGCTTCTTTGAATTTTGTTTTTTGTATTTTTTCTTCTCTATCTAATAGTTTTGTATTTTCCCAATTGAACATATGTTCATTTATACATGATCTGCCACTTTATACATATATGTTTTCTTTTTTATAATCATCAGTTTGTACTCTTGGAGTGACTAGTCCAACCAATATAGTTCCTATCACATTTCCATGGTATTTCATAGAGGCAGTTTTTGCTTTTCTGCACTTCAAATTTAGCCCTTGTAGATGTTAGAATTCTTCAGAGTGTGGTATGGTTCTGAAAAGCTATTCTGATATTATATTGATTGCAGATTTTTAAAAAAATTTCTGATGTTCTTGATATGTATTAATACTCTATAGTACCCATAATTTTTTTTCTTTGATGGTTTTTTTTTATGTCTATTTAAGTTTTTTAACGATAGTTGATGTATGCACTAGTATGACCACAAACACTTGAAAAAAAAGAAGAATAATACCATTCAAAACACTGTGCATATACTAATCTGTGTGCTATTACTAACAGTTGAATATAAATGAAAAATTTAAATGTAAATTTTTCTAAAGACATTCAACATTTAATATTAGATGATGAAAATAGACCAACATTAAAAATACAATTACACTAGATATATTGATGGTATTTTAATTATTGATACTAAAAAAATAAAAAATAAATAAAAAATAAGAACTATGAATAATATTTATAATGATTTTAATAATAATATTTACAATATTAAAATTACAAAAGTAGAATTTGAAGATAAAATTAAATATTTAGATAGAGAAATTCATATAAATAATGATGACAAAATTATATTAAATCATTTTATTAAAAAAAATCAAATGAAAAATTATTCATATGGATTCATAAAAAAACGTGGATAGCAAAAATAGCAATCATTAAACATTCTAAATATAGAAATCATAAATATAATGCAGATAAAAATGTAGCAGATTTACAAAAGAATCAATTTATTAAATTATATAAAGATTAAGGACATAATTCTAAAAATATTAAAAATATATTTTTAAATTGAATCTATATTAAATAATAACATTCCTAAGCAAAATGTATAATAATGATAGTAACAATAGTCAAATAAGAAATGGATTAAATGTTTATATTATTCCAAAATTTATAATATATTAATAAAAAACAATAATTACATTGATAAACTTATAAATATTGGATGGTCAAATAGTAAAAGTTTAGAAAAATTAATAGCTAATTATAAATTAAAAAATGTTTTGAAATACAAAAATGGAATTGTTTATAAAATTTATATTATCACAATATGATTTACTGTGATCATATAGGGAAACAATTAAAAGTAAGAGCTAAAAGAACATAACAATGCAATTAATAGAAAAATGATAAATCTGCTTTATATATTCATTACTCAATTCATGGACATAAAATACATGCTACAAAAATCATTAAACCTTTAAATTACAGTAAAGATACAAAAAGAAGACAAATATATGAAGCATATTATATTAAGTTTAACTTAAATAATTATATGAATATTTATAAATTTTTAATAAATTTAGTTAACAACTAGTCAATTAAAAATGAGTAGAAAATTATATAAGATACTATATATAAAATTGTATGGGATATGTTTTATTTATTCAGTATTGTTTATATTATGCAATCAATTTCTTTGAAATTTTATTGAATCTCTTTCATGTTTTATTTTGTTACTATTGTTATTTTACATTCATCACAGAGCATTAAATGGAGTTCTACCGGCAATAATTGATTAATCTCAAAGTAGATGCTTGACATTTGAAGAGAGCATAAAACTGTGTTGAAATGACTTTTTATGTAAAATTATATATATATATAGCTGTTGTATATGATATTTTTATTATTGATTATAGTGTACTTTAACCCTCATTCTTACACTGGTTTTTGACTTTGCCTTATTAATAAGATTTTGGAATTTCAAAAAGGGAACCAATATAGCTGCATATCTAAAAGCAGCATTTAATTCTGCTAATAGTATAAAATTCACCACCATCTCCAGATTGGGTTCGGGTCAAAAAAACCAAAGATACCTACAGTTAAAATACAATAGAAGTTACTAAAAATATAGTTACTGACTTGATTTAATATCCACATAAGTAGAGAAACATGTTGTTTTGAGTTCAAAACTTTAGTGTTTTTTAAACTTTTAGGCTGTTAGATTAATAATAAAAAGAGTTGAAGATGGTAATGACATTAAAAGCCAAAACAATAGTTTGGAGATGATAATTAAATTGCTCTACTATCTGATGATCACTGATTACTTAGGATTACAAATAGATGGTGGTTAGGAGAAATTCTCTTCATGACTGTAGATACAAACATTTACTCTAACATCTCATAACTTTAATATATAGTTTTAAAAATAATTTTTCAAATTTATTGCATAAAATCAATTCAAGACTAATCTCTAAGCATTTCACATATCATAAATCTTTGCAAAATGTTATAGGTATCAGTCAATTTTTATATTTTAGAATTTTTTGTGATCAAATCCATCACATTTTTGAGTTTAAATTTTACTATGTAGTAAAGATACATATTAATTTTAACACTATAATGACAGCAAACAGAATTATAATAGATCATGTTTGTTTTTTTTTAATATTAGCAACAAATATTGCTTAAGTGCAATCTTTTTTTCCATTATTTCTTATCAGACTAAAATGATTTTTTTCAGTACTTAGACTTAAAAAAAAGGTCAAAAAACTAATTCTTCCAAGGGCATTTTGTTTAATGATACAAAATTGCCTCACTAAAATTATAAATAAATTATACTCAGAGATTTATAAATTTTATTAAATCATAACTATTAATTATAAGGTGTTTACAATGTATTCATTGATATTTTTTTTTTAAGAGAAGAAGTCTTAAAATTATTTTACTCGTATTTTTTGTCGAATTCAAACTTGAGGTAAATTAAAAAAATAATTATCGAATTATTCAATATTACCTTTAGGCTCCATATTAAGATTACTTCTTTAAATAAATAAATGCCATTTTCATATTAAAAATAAAAAAAATTATGTCCTTAATATTATTTTGTAGAAACTGAAAAGACAATGATATTTTTACCTTCAAACTATAAAAATTATAAGTTGTGTTTATAAAAAATATATATTTTAATACTCTGAAATTATAATGGATTCTTATGCAAAAACTCGTATCTTTTATCACTCGCATTTCTTTCCCTTTCCCCGTTCATAGCAATTTTTAAAATCTAATTGCAATTATATTAAGTCATTATTCTGTTTTTATTAATATGAGTATCTTGTAATTTTTTCAATCTCTTTAATATATAAGTATTACCATCATTTTTAAATATTACTAATTTATTTGCAGATAAGATCTCTTTGAGTTCAATCCAGTTTCTCTTACCCTCAGTTTCTCTTCTGTGTGTTACTCTAGCAAACCTTCTGATTTTAATAATTATTCAGTTCATGTGACATCTCTGTTAAGATCATTTAAATTTCACAAATTTCTATTTAAAATTCAATTGTTTATCTATTACAATTCCTTCTAACAACTTTTCAGCCTCTTAATTATTTCAAATTGTCTTATATTAAAAGTCAAAGTCAGATCCTTATGTGATCAGAGTTTAGTGGAATGATATAATGATGGATTTGAAAGTTAAAATTCCCAGATCAAAATTGTACTTGCCACTATTGATGCTTGAAAATTACATTACCAGATTCAGCAACTAATCATGCTATTATTTATTCTTTTATGTTGTTTATAATGATGGTTAGATCAATAGATTTGAAAGCTAATATTTTTGTTTTAAATAACAATTTGTCACTTCTAGTGTTTAAATGTCACATTATCTCCAAATAATTGATCATTTAATTATTTTTTTTAAAAATGTATGTGATATCTTTTTGTTCTCATACATATATATTTCACTTTTAATATTTCCATGCTTATATCAATATATAACTTTTCACTTTCCCTTCTGTAGTCTGAAATCTCTGAATTATTATTAAGGGTATCTCTTAAATCTATAAATAATCATTGTTAACTGGTTGAATCTAAAGGCACCATATTGAATTTTTTAAAAACTGACCTGGTACACAATTTTCATAATAATTTCAGTTTTCATATTGTTAGAGCGAAAAACTTTACATCTGATAGAAACTAGATAAACTAAGCAAAACAATAAGGCTAAGACAAATAGTGATTACTATTTAAAAAATAAGAAAAAAAAATTCAATATCTGACATAATTATTACTTAATTGTTTGTTCATAATTTCTAATTTATCATTAACTAAATTTAAATTAAATCTTCAGTGATAATTTCTTTGTATTCCTTACAAAATTCTCTTTCAAACCATATGTAATACTTGCTTACCTGAGATAATCCATAGCTTCAGAATATCCAAAAGTATTCACATAAGAATTCTTCATTTTTATCTTGTACTCCAAAAGTTGACAAATATCAAAGATATCTATAAGAAAAAGATTCATCCTAATAAAAGATACAAAACAAATCATTTCCAGATGATGGATATGCATTTGTCATCATAGTAATTGGCTTCTTGTCTATCTAAAACTAGAAATTGTAGGCTACTGTCTGTATCACTGATAAAATGAGTTTCAGCTCTTCATTTTATATTTTTTGTGTACATCAGTGATGTTTATATTCTTTATGTTCACCAGTGATGCTATCTTATATTTATTGTTCCACATAGATATAATTTATTTGCATATAGTTCATATGTTAACTATAGACTTGAAAATAATGTGATGCAAGATGTGGCAAAACTACTGATTCCACAGCATGAGTATCAAGGCATAGGCAAAAATTAGAATTTGATTTTTTGCCATGTGGTATATGCATATGTGGCTAACACTAAACATATCATTTGAAATCTCTCTTTATTGGTTTTAAGTGTTTATATTTTCACATGTTTCTATGCCTAGTAAATTTTGTGATTGCTTTATCATTTGCAACCTGCAACCTCTCTCTACATTTGATTATCAGTTTTTAAAATTTACATTTTACTGCTCTATATATGTAAATCATTACTTGTTATACATAAACACAAACAGACCATATAAACATAGTAATAAATTATTAAACTTTTTGAGAATCATTATGTTTATAAAATAAGGTTGCCTCAATCTTGGATCAGAGACACAAAATTACTGTACATATGAATACTAATTTATATATCATATAATAAAGAGCATAAATGATTTAATATTATATCATTTATGTACTACACACAGACACCAACACAAATGCAAATTAATAAATTATACCATTTATCAAATAATTAAAAAAATTAAAATATTATTAAAAAAATTAAAAAATTAAAATTGTATACTTACGACCGAGATTCTGTGATTACATTCACATCCCATTCAAGGTCTTGAATATGAATGATCATCATATTTTTAATCCACTTTAGTAACATAAAGAGGCCGATAAAAATGTCCTGCCTTTATCACCTCGTATAAACTAGAAAACTGATCAAAATAAAAAAAATTAAATGTCTTTTAACAAAAAAAAATAATAAAAAAATTCAAATTTCATTCGATTTTAACCCAAGAGATATTATTTGAAAGAGATTTTCTAGATGCAATGAATACCAGGATTTTTGTTGACATTATGCTTATAATTTTAGCACAATTTAAATAAGAAAACAAAAGTTCAACCAATCTGCTGTGACACGTGAATGATAAGCTTAAAATACATTTATTAAAACCTTTTCTTATATATATATATAATTCTAATTAGTTACCTTTTCTTATATATATATATATATATATATATATATATATATATATATATATAATTCTAATTAGTTACCATTAAAAGCATTCCACACAAGTTTAATTCAATGAGTAACTTTATTCATTATATTTACATCAGCACTGATTATCAGATCATAGTATTTATACTTAATATCTTGTAAATGTAAATCAATTATTATAATGCACTGAAAACTTTGAAATTATTTAAATGGAAGTCAATGTTCAATAATGTGCTATTTCTTAAATATTATAAATATATATGCACTTTCCCACCAGTAAGAGTTTAAAAAACTTAAGTGAATCACTTAAATTTAGAGCATTATCAGAGATTGACTTCTTGAATAATTTCAAAGTTTTCAGCACTTTATAATAATAGGTTTACATTTATAAGTCATGTTTGTCTAATCATAGGTGGTTAAAAATGAGACACTGTCTTTCTCCTGTGATGGGTTAAATAGATTTGTTCAATTAAATATTTGACTATAAAATCAGGCACACAATAGACTCAAGCTCTAATTTAAGCATGATCTGGAAGAGTTGGTGTATATAGAATGTAAGCTCTAAACATAAGTAATTCACTTAAGTTTTTTAAACTCTTACCAGTGGGAGAGTGCATGTAGATTTATAATATTTAAGAAATAGTGCATTATCAGAGATTGACTTCCATTTGAATAATTTTAACATCTTTTAATAAATTAAAAGATATTAAGTATAAATTTATTACAATCAATTTTTATTTTTTTCTGTGAAAAATCATTAGTCATAATTTTTTGATTTTATGTTTTAGATTTTGTAGTAGATCCTGAAGTTTAGAAGTGTTATTAAAAAATAAAACTTGATGGCATAAATTAATTCTATTTGTTTAGATTTCTTTAAATTTTCATTTTAGTTCATAAAATAACCTGTGAAATTACTATAAAAAGTTTAAGAAAATTGAAACCTCATGACATACTTTATTAATGATGGTTTTAGTATTACCATATAACTTTAATCACTGATGTTGCTTTAAAATTTGACAACATTCTGGAGTTTTGCTTTATTATTCCTAAACTTTAATCACAATAGACTTACTTACAGTCACTAAATTGCCAGTCTTTTTTCAAATCTTTTTCAATACTTAAATCTGATTTACTTTATTCTAAACATTTTAAATTCTAACTTGCTTTTTAATTGGTTAACTTCAAAATTTTTGATAGACACATTATAATGATCTCAAATGAATATATATATTTTAAATTTTTATTTTCATCCTTTTCGAATATCAATACCATTACAACATTCTTCCAATCACAAGTTATATTCTTATTATGTACATATTTTAAGTATGGCTTTGCCAACAATTTTTATATTTAGCTACAGTAATTTCATCATTTCCTGAAGCTTTTCCTTCTTTATATATCTCACCATTTCTGAAAAAATATTTAACATTTCAAAAGATTTTGTTATAATTATAATGGTCTTATTGTTTTTGATTTTTACTATTATATTTCTTATAGAATTTTTCTGTCCCTTCAAAATGTCATCTTTCTCTCTCTTTTTTTAATAATGGTACTATATATTTTATTCCTATTGCTGAAACAAATATAAAGTTGTTTTATAATTTTGAGACTTTTGTTCTCTTTTATAGATTTTCTAGCTATTTCATACCATTTTCTTATAACATCATTCACTCTTTTTGTGCCATTTTGTAACATTTCAGCTGTTCTATTCTTCTAAATTGACAAATTTGAAAATATTTTTAAATATCCTTAAGTACATGTTGTTGGCAGACTACAGACAGTTTATAAAGTTTAATTAATATTTATTTATATAATTAAACAGGTAAAATATATTTTATCACATTAATTCCAGTTTTGGTTTCTATTACATACAAATAAACAACTTGTTTATTTTAAATAAGTTTATTTTGGTTTGAATATAAGGATTAATCACCTGAAGACTTTCATATAAGTTAATGATGGCCTATTATTTTTAAGCATCATAGTTAAGTATTTATTATGCACGATTGAATTTTAGTCATATTTATTTATTTGATATTATATACCATCTGTGTCTGATTCCTGAAAAAAATTTCAATTGGTTGGCAGTAGATGTGTTTTTTTTTTAATCATCTTTTTCGCAAATTATATTGAAGTTGATTCTTTTTTTTATTTTGGAAATAACATTTTCAATAAAAGGCCTTTGTAAAATTAAAGCTGTGATTTTTCTATTGGTATATAATAACTATGATGTATATTGTCTAAGGTACTGACAGCATTAGCACTGTAAGTTTTAATTTTATTTGTAGTCCTCTTATAATGATTTACTTTAGATTATTTTAACAAGTGTTTGCAAATATTTGCAATCAAATAGATTGCCTATTAATTCAATGGAAATATAATATAGCAATTACTTTGGCCAAATTCTCTTTTTATTTTATTTATGTGTAACTTATAGATAGCAGATTAAAAAATGGGTGAATATTAATTTAACTTTACTGTTAAAAAAAATAGAAGTGTGTGTATGCAAAACTCAAATATAACTGCATTGATAAATTGTAAACCAATTGTTTACAGACTCTGTAAATAGTAATGTAATAAACTATTATATTTGTCTTATAAAGATTAATACAGAGTCAAAACTCTCCATATTGTGGCACCACTTAGTACAAGACAGAGTAATTAATGAATGTAAGAAAGTTTGTACATACTCATAAAATATCACCAGTCTAGTTTTTAGCTTGTGGCTGTCATCAATGAGAAGCCTTGGATCTGAGAGCACTACACTTAGACCATAGGATCTAATGCAAACCTCCAGCAACCACCTTTTACCATTTTAGTTAAAAAGCTTTGAGTCCAAAATGAAAACACAATAATGTTTTCAATTCAAGCTCACTTGCTTGTATAGTCATATAGATCAGAATTCTTTTCAGCATCTATACATTTTGGTATCTTTGGTTCTTTAATAACCACATTGACCATAATCCTATTAGTCAGGTCTAGGTGCAATCCTCTCAGATTCAAAGCTTTCACTGATGAAATCTACAAGTTAGAAACTAGTCTGGGGATATTAGATGAGTAGGCACTAGATTGGGATTTTATGCACAAACCTTCTTGCATCTATTGATTACTCTGGCTTGCACTAGGTTGTGCTACTGTATGGAGAGTTTTGGCTCTGTATTAAATGATTGTGTAAGCATAAAGAATAATATTCATGTGATGTTTAGTGGCTCTTATAAAGATTTATATATTTTAATACTCAATAGATGAGTGGTACTTATAGCTTTGAATCATTTTTCTAAAATTAATAGGGTTGTTATTATTTGTGGTATATGAGTGAATCAGAACATTTATGAATTTAATAATGATCATATTGTCAATAAAATTGAATATAAAAGATAAAATATTATTTCAGATAGATTTTTTTGAAAATATTTTATCAAGTATGATTTCAAATAGATTTCTTTAAAAATACATTTTTTAATCATTTAATTTTATATTCATTTATTTTATTTTAAATTGCTTAGGCAAGTGATTTTTTGATGATTTTTTATTCTTGTTAACTAATAATTTAGTCACTATTTTAGTAAATATAGTAATTAGCTAGTTGAACATCCCTAAAGTTTAATCTATGATTTAGTATCAAATCAGTGGAGCATTATAGTGGCTGATTTTATCATAGATTTTAAATATTATAAAGGCTTTATTGTTTGTATATTTTGGTGGCAATTTATAGGCTAAATACATACCAAATTTTTAATTGTGTATGTGCTATAAGTAAGTATTATAAAAATCTTATTTTGTTAAAGAATAAAATTTATAATAATAAAAGTTGTACTCATTTAATTCATGATGGAAGCCAACTTTACACTAAAACAGTTTTCCATGTATAACAGACAATTAATGGTATACTCATTGCAATTTTTATTTGCTTTGCAATGTTGTCTATAACACACAGCAGGTATAAACATGATTTATACTTAGATAAAATTTATCACTAAATAAATTTGTCATAATGAATTTTATATACAACATTTTATTTATATATATCAGTAATTTGGTGATTAGTAAGAAAGAAAAATAAGTTTTTAGTTATATTCAAACAAAATTTATGAAATGCAGATATTTAATTTACTTGTATATAAATTTTGTAAAACTCTAGTATGCATGCGACTTTCCTTTTTTAAAAATTAAAGTTGCATTATATTTAATAAAAATTTTCATTGGCAGTGCTGATCCGGCTGATCTATAATTGTTGTGAAATACACTTTACTCTCTGGCTAAAAATAGTTTGATACCAATTCATACATACTGACTATCAGAATTTTTATAAAAAAGCTTATTTGATAATATGTGTCAGCTCCAAATTGTATTGAATCCGTTTGTTGTGGCCATGGCAGACTAATGTCACAAATCTTTCAGTTAAAATAAATCATGGGCTCAGGTGTTATATAACACCTCCTTACCATCATGCTTTTTTTTAGTTACAGCATTGACTCCAGATCTAACCATTTGTTCAGGTACTTACTTTGATAGTAGTGTGTGCTATTATATATTTGATATTTTGCAAAAAAGTTCTTAATTGAAACTTTTGCAATATTATCAAAATTTTGATTTAACTAAATATCTTATAAGAACCGTTTTTTTTTTTTTTATACATATGTAAATACTTTGTGTAATTATTTATACCAATAAAATACCATTTAACAAAATAAAACTATTTAATATTCATTTTAAAAAAACATGAAGACTTCTAATAAAATATTGAAAATCTTCAAATATTAATTTAAAAGAGTTATTTTTTTTTTTGTATGAATAATTGAAACTTGTTAAATTTTCAAAACAAGCCTCCACTTTTAAAAAAGAAAAATAATTCTCATTTAATACAAAATGTTGAGTTTGTCACCTCAAGAATAATTTGCGCTATTTATAGTGTTACTGTTACAGTTCATTACACTCTCATTAAAGTTTATGACACAAGCTTAGAATTTAAAAAGTTAAAACAATGGTCTGGAAACGATGTAGAATAACATTATTCTTGGCATAGACACCCAAGAAAACAATGAAAGTTCGCAAACGATTTAAACACACGATTTCTAGCAGGAGGCATCTGAAAGTCTGCTAATATTAAAAATGACAAAAAAATTATAGGCATTATTTTCTTAAAACCAGTACATTTTTTCATATATATATGCGCACATAAATATAAATCTATTTTAATCGAAATAAAAGTTTGTGACCTGCTAAAAATGAATGGTAATTTACGTCTGTTGTTCTTAATCTTAAGAAAGATTGGGTTAGCTAGGCAATAGGGCTTTACAAGCAAACGATAATACTTGATCGTTATTGATATAATTTTTATTGCTAGCCATCCTATAACATAATTTATTCTAATATCCCCAATATTTATATGTATTTCGTAAACTAAATAAATATACAAATATTTTAGACCCATTTATGGTTAGGCATATATATTTTAAAAAAAAAAAAACCCTTTTACTTCTAAAATTGTAATCCAGATAAGTGTAAAATTAAAAAAGATTTTAGTTGCTATATATATATTCATGTTTTTTTTTTCTTGACTTTAATCACTACATCCTTTATCTCAATTCTACCATATCGCAACTATGAATCGGTACATATTTGTATAATTAATCACAACAGTTTTTGAGTAAAAGTGTAATTGAATACACATTTTTTGTTTTAATATCACAAAATAATCAGAAAGTTATTTTAGGAAAGTACTCTTTAGATATAGTACAAAAAAAGAATACTTTCAGACAGGAGTTTTGCTCCATAATTAAATAAGATTAATTTAACAGTCTTTAAATTTAAAAAGTAATAATATAATTGCTACATAAAATATTGAAAATACATAAAAGAATAATAATAAAGTATCATTATTAGATACAAATAGAAAATTGTTAAATTAATATACTTTTCTGTGAAATAAACTGATTGAATTGTGAGAAATTTATAGAATGGGTCTTTAGAATCAAGATCTAAAGATTGTTTATTAAGTAAAAATCCTAATAAAAATAGGTATTGATAAGGTTAAAGATTATTACAAGAAACTAGGATTAAGAAGATTGGCAAGCCAACCATGGTAGGTAGATAAAAAAAAGATAATTTATAAATAAATCTCAAATGTAATTAAAAATACATAGAAAAATAATTCTAATATAAAATAGAAGTGGAATATTACAATCAAAGAAGAAAATAAAAATTGGAGATAATTTTGGATTTGTTTCAAAAACTTAAAACATAGTTTGGTATGTTTAAATGTTATATGAAAATATTTACATATGGAAACACCTATAATAATAAAAGTAGATTTAAGTTCAATTATATACTGAAAATTACTTTAGAAAAGCACAATGTTCATACTGGAACATACATTGATTTAGGCTATATTTTAATAGTAAATAATTGAAGCTAAATTTTAAGAGAACAAAAAGATATAGGGTTTTTAAAAAGCTCAAATAATTTATAAATTAAAAACAAATGATATAACCCAGTTTATACAATGGTTTTCAAAAAGATATGTAATGATTTTATTCAGATCTTCTATATAATTGATTATAGTAGAGAATAGAGCTAGAATAGAAAAAATATTTATCATCTTGCATTATCCAGCCACAAAATGAAATAGATAACTTATCTTGAAATTAGAAACTTCTACTGTGGGGCAAGCAATAACTTTATTAATAATAATTTTATAATTGCATTGTTTTTAATACAAATATTTAATATAATAAAATATTGTTCTACATGGATATAAGTATATATTATACATCTATTAAACTACAATTGTTTATACAAGCAAAACTCTCCATATAGTAGTGTCACTTAGTACAAGCCAGAGTAATCAATGAATGCAAGAAGATTTTGTGCATAAAATTCCTGTCTAGTGCCTACTCATCCAATATCTTCAGACGAGTTTCTAGCTTGTGACTTTTATCAATGAGGAGCATTGGATCTGAGAACACTGCACCTAGATTGCCTTGGATCTGAGAGCACTGCACCTTGATAAGATCTAGGTCCAGTGTTCTCAGATCCAAGGCTCCTTACTAATGAAAGCCACAAGCTAAAAACTAATCTGAAGATATTGGATGAGTAGGCAATAGATAGAAATTTTATGCAAAAAACTTTCTTGCATCAATTGATTACTCTGGCTTGCACTGAGAGATTTTTTGCAGCCTTCAAAGAGCCATTCAATGAAATATGAAGAAATACATTATTGAAAGAGACAAGAATATATTGAAAGAGATATACATTAATGAAAGAATGAAGAGACTTCATTGACATCATTGATATAATTAAGTAAGTGAAATGAAGTTGGACTGAATATATTTCTAGCAGAAATGATAATAGATGGACAATTGGAGTTTTAAACTAAATTCCAATAGATTATACAAATCTAAAAAAACATATTACATATCAGATGAATGAATAAAATAAGGAAACTTAATGAAATGATGTGGAGAAGAGATGCTACGGATAAGAAAACAAATAGATTACACTTAAAAGAGAGATCTTCATTCTGCAGGGAATTGATAAGATTGAAAATGTTGATGATAATTGTTCATACTGAATTAAGTTTTTATATATAATGAAATTTAGAAAGCAAGGGAATCACCTTCTATCTCGTCATCATCATCATTTTTACAAAATACTTAAAATTCAAAAACTATAATGTGTCTGAATGTCCGAGTGTATCAAAGATGGCTGAAGTAAGTTTGTATTCTAGCTCACACCCCTCTCCCCTTTCTTAGTAGTTTCAACTTTTTTTTCTAATTACCTCACTGTATTCTTGGAAATCTGAGATATCTGCTGTTATCGATTTTTTTTACAGGTGGGTTTCCCAAGCTTGACCAGGTTAATTTATTCATACTTGCTTTTAAAATCCATTTTTACTCTTAAAAGTTTAAGTAGGTCAGAATACAGTGAGAAGGATTAATTTTATTAAATCACCTTTTTCAAAAAACAAATCTAAAGTTGGAAAAATATTTCATTACATATGTAATGCAATTATATAATTTAATGATATATGCAGAAATATTATAATTCCAAATATTAATTTTAGAATAAATTTTGTAAATAAAGAAATTTTCTAATGTTTAAATCCTATAACATTATTCTTTTCTGCATATATGTAGTTTCTTGTTACCCATACATAGCCTGTTTCCATTTATTTAACTACTAGAAATATATATGTGCATAGTTATTGATTTTTACATATATACATGTTTTCTATACTGTATGCGAAAATATATGCACACACATGTAACTAGTATAATTAGATTTAAAATTTAGCATAAATTAGCATAATATATGAGGATTTGGGTATAGGTATACATAAATAAATACTACTATAATATATAGTAGGTGAAACAGAAGGATAGACAGATCTGACTTTTTCAAGCTATATGATAAAATTTGAAAATAATTTATTTTGATCATATTATAAAAGGATATATTTCATTAGAAGTTTGTACAAAGCAGATAAAACTTAATAAAGAAAAAACAAAAAAATGACCAGCAGTAAGACAGATTTCATATTTATAATAATGAATAAATCTATGAGAAGCATGACAGGAGGTGATAGTCTTGATATAATAATGATGATGATGATAATAATGATGATAGTGATGATGATGATGATGACTAATGTTGTTATAAATTCCCATATAATATTAACAAAGGTGAAACTACATATGGACAAATTATTTTTGACACTTTATATATAAAAAAATGTTATTCCTCCAATAATGTTGATCCAATTTGAGCTGAAAAAGAAGAGACAAAATGACTAAAAAATTATTTTTGTCATTTGAGAAAATAAAAATTCTTAAATAAAAAAATTGCCTTTCATTTAATCACCACATAGCACAAACCCATCACAATAAATTGTTTTTGAATAAATATTACACCTCATATTTTTCTAAACCAAGTAAATATTGGCATGGTATAAAACAAAAATACTTCAGACATTATTCATGTGAATACAAAAATGTTTCTATTCATAAAACTTTGCTAAACAGAGTATTTACAGCCATTAGAGGCTGACCTTATAAATTAGGATAATATTTTCATTTTTTTTAATATACTAAAGTTTTTTAAAGTTGCATAAATGACAAGTGAAAAATATGGATCAAAGAAAACAATATTCAAATCTTGAATTGTAGTAAAGTATACCATCTATTAAATGATTCAATTCCTATTATATTTAGAAGACACACATATTTATTTTAATGATGCTTTTAACAGCCTTTAAAACATTGAAATTCGGTTTGAAATTTTGAACTAAATCTTTCTGCTATTAAATGGATTATATGGAAAAATT
This sequence comes from Epiperipatus broadwayi, assembly GCA_028023455.1. Taxonomy (NCBI): domain Eukaryota; kingdom Metazoa; phylum Onychophora; class Udeonychophora; order Euonychophora; family Peripatidae; genus Epiperipatus; species Epiperipatus broadwayi. The sequence continues at coordinate 44,094 of JAQFVV010013677.1, read as the reverse complement.
ATTAAAATTATTGGATTTGATTCTTTTGTAAAATTAAAAAAAAAAGCCATTGAATATATATTACTAATATTAAACCTAACTAGATATTGAATCAGAAAGTAGACAGTAACTTGATATTGGAAATGATTATTAATGTCATCATCATTACATTATTCAGGTTGCTTATCTGTTATAAAACTGTCAATAACATATTAATATTTTACTGCATTAGGATATTTTAATAAGAATGTATAATTCTTCAAAATTTGGAGTGTTTAATATATTAGAATTAATACTGGAAGTCAGACACTGATAAGATACATAACATGAATATAAAAACATGTTCAAATGGGATTTAATTTAGTGAATGAAATGAATATTATATAAAAAAGCCATTTGGAATGAATATCCAGTTAATATAATAAGAAAAATATTTAAAACTAAAATGAACAATAAAATAATTAAAATAAAGATAAAAGTAAAAAAGGTAATATATAGTGATTTTAATACAATTACCATAAAATATACAGAATAATTAAAATATTAAAAAAAAAATATAAATATCATATTGACATAATAGCATTAAAAAAAGAAAGAATAATTTAGGTATATTATTAAAAATAAATAATGAATGTTCATAAAATGTTGGAAATTTTAAATGGTAAATCTGTGCTGTAATCCAATAAACTTTAAGCTCCAGAAGCTATCATTTTATTACTGCACTAAACCACACAAGCTTTAAATAAACTACTAAATAGTATTAATAGATATTACAAACTAATTCTGCTGAATAGAATATATTTAAGTGAATGTTTAAACTGTAAAAAAGAGGTAATGCAAGGTAATGTCATATGTAGAAAATATAAAAATAAATAAATTAAAAACCAGAATGAGACAACATTTACAACAAATGAAATTTTAAAGCATTTTTATCATTCTATAGGAGAAAATCAGTTTAATTATAAAATTAAAATGTAAAAATGTAAGATCGTATCAAGGAAGTTTTAAAAAGAAGACTTATATATAGAAGAAAAAGACAAGCATGGTAAAGAAAGCTTTGCATGGCTTGATGAAGTAAGTATGGTAGATTATAGAACTCAAAAATCCACGTTTGTGGTCTAACTCTGTCACTTCTGATGCTAAAATTTCTTTCGAACTTCTGAGCAATAAATAAATCATTCTATTACTTTTTTTGTAATACAAAAGGAATTTACAAGTTTTATGAATTATTTTAAATAGCAATAAAAATGATGCACTTAAAATATTTATAATGTTATAGTTTGAATTTAAATTGAGAAAATTAAATATTTTTAAATGAAAGTATAAAAAGGTTTAAATATTAAGAATAAGATCATTTTGTAAACTAAAAACATTGAGATTATATGTGATTAAATAAATTATTTATTTATTAATAATATTTTAAACACACACACACAATATATATATATATTACTGTGTCTTATCTAAATGTTTCCTTTCATTTAATTATTTTATGCATAATGGGCAACGTCATAAGCAGATTTTCAGTATTCTGATAGGTTGTTTCTATCTACTTGTATATTTATTTATGTAGTACCTGGAAATATATGTTTTAGAACCAACATATTTAAATTTTTTTATTTGGTTTAATTATTGAGTCCATGAATCTAAAGCTCTTCTAACTTTACCTAATATTTCCATCTCTACTGTGACAACTTGTCTCATGTGTAGGTATAGTGACACTTCCAGCTGACTGTGTTAGCTTGCCTTATGTCAGATTTATATGTAGAAGTTTCCAATTCTAGTGAAAACTTGCTTAATTGCTTTAACCATATACTGGCCAACATGCATTTATCTCTAACAATAATTTGTTATTGTCTGACCTCTTCTCCAAATGATCTCCTTATTTGTAGACAGATTTATTTCCATAAAAAAGAAATTTGATTTACTGAGATTTTGGATATATCTTATCTATTCATATATTTATTGGTCTGTAGTGATGAATGCTCAATATAACCAAGATAAGATGGAATCTGGATAAGTCCATTTGTTGAGGAAAATTGAGCTATAATAATATAAGTGGCATGTGTCTTACATAGAAACAAGGTAAAATAAGTTATGCAATTTCTTTTTTAACACAAATGACATTAGTCCTCATATTAAGTCCACAATGAAAACAAAAATTGGTTGGCAATTTCCAGTGAGTGATGTACTCTGCCAAAAATAAATATTTTTTTTCATCTTTTTCCACTTTCAAAAAACTATACACACAGATAGATAATTACAATTTTTATTTTATCATCACCCAGCTCAGATATTTTATATAGTCAACACTTTCTTTATTAAAGCAGTTAACCTTTCAGATAAATTATACCTAGAGAAAAAAGTAAATTATATAAATAATATAACATTAGTTAATGGTTATAATAATGAAATCATAATATTGATGAACACTTAAGCTATTAGCAATCTCAACTTGTAGTCAAGGCAAACTCCTTTAACGATAAAGGTGGTACCCTCTTTATCTATGACCTGATATGTTTATAAAGACACCTAACATTTGTAATTTGAGCAAGAAGAATCATAAAAGAATTAAATGATAAATAAAGTCTTAGTTCAGACCCAAAATAGTCCTGATACAAAACCAAGAGAAAAAAAACTACAATTATTCTATTCCAGACTGTAAACAGTATATACTACTAACCAACAAATTGATACATGTTTTGTCCAGGCTCAAAATGGCTTAATCTCTCTTGCAGTCCCATAAAATTTATGAAATCCCACATGGAGTTTGTGGAATCTCTTATGTGGATATGAGCTATCAGCATTCATTATCATCAGAACGCTCACTCTATACTATAAATACTGATCATATATAGATTTTTCAAACATGAGGATTTTATCCAGGTAACACAGTCTCCACTAAAAAAAAAATCAGAGAAGGCCATGAGAAAACAAATAGTATTAAAAACATGATGATATTATAAACTATCTTTCATTAATTTAAAAAGAAACAACAAAAAAAAAACATTAATCTGAATAGTCATTGATTTTATTTTGGTTTTTTTTATCTACTATAATTCCATCCTTATTTTATATTTCAATTTTTTTTTTGTTTTTAGTTTTGTGTTGGTTGAAACTTTAATATCGTTTAAACGCCAATGGTTACGACTGCTACAACAGTTTCTTTATAATAAAATTTTATTACAAAGTTGATGACATGTTCGATCCAGCAGTAACTTTATTACAATTGTATTATGAATCATAAATGAATGAAGCTGGATAATATGTCATTATTAAATAGATATATTTTTATATTTTAGTTTAATATATTTTGTTTTTATTTTATATTGAAATATTTATTTCATATAATGTTTTTATATATAGTATATTTGTATAGGAGATTGGCTTAATAATGACTATAATTACATATATATGTTGAAAGATAGAAATAAATGAATAATATATATATAAACAAAAATTTAAAAAAAAAGTGTTTGGTGTTTTTTGTATATTTGTATTTGTAAAACTATCAGATTGAAAAAAAAAAGTTGTGAATTGATGAACTTTTTGAGTAAAATTTTTAATAGATTAAACATATTTTTAATTAAAAAAACACTTCGAATTTAGAAAATATATATATATTTTATATAAATTTCTAAATACTTTTATTTTATTTGTAAAATAAAACAAAGTATAACATATTTTTATTTTTGTCCTGTATAATAAATATCAAAATGTACGGGTAATATACTAAGTGTTCTCGTTATTTCGTACATTTAATACATATATATGAGATTTATTTATTATGAGTTTTATGATAATAATTAATTTTAAAATAATATTCATCTGGAATATTTTTTATAATATATTATTATAATTTTAGTCCAATTAATATTTAATTAATTTCAGAAAACTTGAGCAATCACGTGACTTCATAAAACATATAAATTAGTATTCGAAAAATAATTTATTTAATTTTGTAAAAAAATATTCAAAATTACATGAACCAAATTCACAATAAATATATGGGTGATGGTCTTCTCTTTCTTTACCCCAAGTTACAGGGATATCTAAAATAAAACTGAAATAAAATTTCCAAGACATACTCCATAGAAATAGACAGTTATTTCAACATGCTAGATAACAAGTCTGTATGCAAATTTTGATCAATCATTTTATGCGACTGATGTAAAGTTCAAATCATATTTAACAACAATGGTAGTGAGAAACGCAATTCATCACACTCTTTGGGTACACAATTAAGATATTCCATTTTTGAGAGAAGCAGATTAATAACTATATGGAGAAAGAGTTACATAATGAAATCCATCTTTGATACCTGTTTAAGGCAGTTTTAATTGTCGTAAAAGGCTGCTATTATTACCCCTTGCTATTCTTCTAACACCACTCACTGTTTATATTACAGTTTTCTTATAACATTTTGAATGTGATCTATTAAACTATATATATATAAATAAATAAATAAATGTATGATTTAATATAGAAGGTTTTTTTAAAAAATAAATAAAAAGAAGTATATCTGATGCAGAATATTAAGTCAGTAAATGTTCGATAATATATAACAGATAGAAATTATCCATATAACTAATACAGTTTATTTAAAAACTAATTAAATAAATATAACATTATTAGTAACTAAAACCCATATACAGAAATCACTCTGCCACAATTACTAAAAAAGCCAGAATAATTACATGTTAGTAAATTTGCCTTACTATCAGGACATAGTGAGATACATGTGCACTGCAATCAGATTTTATAGTGATAATCAAAATTATTCAGATATTTATATAATAAAAATAAAATGAATCTTACAAATAAAGGCATTTATATTAGTATAAACACCACATAAAATATTATATTTCCTAGGAAAACTGATAGTTAATACTATGTTACTATTTTAATCTAAAGTAAAGCAGCCATAAAACAACAGTGCTATAGATTTATTCAGATGTAAAATTAGTGTGAATTTTATGGTAGCATTTAAAAATATGACAAATATAAGATTATAAAACAAAAAAACAGTTATAAATATTGAAAATTACAAGAAATGTTCAAAGTTAGGTTATTTACAAATTAATTAACATCTTTTAAACATAGATTTTTTAAAAATCATAGCAAATATGAATTCTCACTTAGTTTTTATATGTAGCTAATTCATTTCATCAATTTTGTGAGAGTTATCAAATATCGTAGATACTTTTCAAATCAAAATCACTTCTCTTGTTGTTTTTCTTTTACATGTTTTTATTTACTACTGCTTTCTTTAACATTTATTTTTGGGTTTTTCTGATTTTTTCAGTATTCAATATCTCATAAAAAGCAATATATTGTAGAAGTGTTAATTACTTTCCAATCTCATGATTTATGAGAAAGCAATATTTTTATAGGCAACTGGTTTTCTTTCATATATTTTCAGGCTTACATGAGTGGAAAAAATATAAAAATTCTAAAAAGAGTGTCCTAGCTTATCATGCTGATATATTCTTCTGATTTCTTAATGGGTATTATAATCTAAAGACATAGGGAAATTATAATATTTACAAACCTATCTCATACAACAATTAACTGGTGTCTTTAACTTCAGCTTACAAACAATAATGATTTATTCTCACTTTTTCCAATTTCTTTGTATAGCTTTCAGATTTGAGGAATTACTTAAATAATTGAACATCTGACATGGAAAAATAATAAAATGAGTGCAGATTACCACTAACAATTTTATTTGTGTGGAAAATAATTGTTTATGTAATTGATGTCATTTGGTAAGTATGAATTAATTCATAAGTATTTCAATGAAATATACCTGGGTCTTGTTTTATGCAGATTATTTTAATGCAATTTTGAAGTTATGTGATTCATATTTCTTCTTAATATCTTTCATATTTCACTATAGTTATTAGATATCAAAAAATTTAAATTATTAATAACTTATTTTGACTTGAAATACTTTTTTTTTTTTTTCAAAAATATAACGTTATATTAGCAGCTAACAGGAATATGGCCTGAAGCTGTATTTAGAACTTAACTTTTATGTAAATAACCTATTTATACTAATGAGTAAATAATAATAATAAATTTATACTTACATATAAAAACATCAAAATAAATATTCAAAAAATTTAAACTTTCAAAAAGTATTTTGTTATATATAACAAAAATAAATAATCTTTTAGATTTTTAAAATAAAAAACAAAGATTTTATAAACTGAAAATAATCTTTCTAATGATGATGTATAATCTTTTTGTTTTGATTGCGATTTCATTTTTTTAATATAGAAACAGAAAACCATTAACACAGCATAAGACTGAAAGTGGTGCTAGTTATACATCACATCATGAATAAAAATAAAGTGGCTAACAGGTTTCTCTGGGCATAATTGCTGAGAAATTCTTGACTTCGTTTAAGGAGAAACCACAATACATTACATCACAGCACATTGAATCTGATTTCTTACAACTTTACAAATGAACGCTAGCGGTAATGATTAAAATATGTATGAAAAATGTAAAATTAAATACTGTAGTTAATAAAAAAGTAAAAAAAGTTTGTCTTGTATTAATTTTTTTCAAATATTTGAAATTTTTTATTAATCATACTTTATTTGCTTATTTTTTTAATGCAAATTTTAAAGTAATTTTTCTTCATTGCTTTGCTTTTATACGAATTCTGAAAATTACAGCACTTATCACCCATTTTTCAAAGTAAATTAAGTCTATTTTTGTGCGATTTTTTTAATGCGGGTTTTCTGTGGAACCTATCTACCACATAAAATGAGACCCAGGTGTATCTGTTTTTCATAAATAATTATAGATAGATATGTTCATTATCTTGTTTTTAATTGACTTATAAACTTATTTTATAATACTTTCAAAGATTTTATGATTTATAATAACAAATTTAATTTACAAAAAATTTTGATTTATATTCAATCTTAAAGATTTTTCTTATGATTAAAAATGTAGTTATGATTAATAAATAATCGATTTGTGTCTGTATTTGTAATAAGTAATATAGATGTGATGTATATTTCAAACAAATAAAATTACACCACATGTTTTTATTATACATACTTCTGACATTATAAAAATTAATATTTGAAATTAGCAAAAACTATTCTCTTTAAATTTTATTCATTTGATTTAATATAATAATACTGAATATAAGATAAATGTTGTTTTAATTTTTCTAGCTTTACATAATTTCAAAACAATTATTGAAACATTGGGAACCAAATTTTTTTACTCTTTTCTAAACCCATGAACAAGCTACAAAGAACTGTAATGCACATAATTACTATTTTTACAAATTTTTAAAATACTTATGTTTTGACAATATATTGTAATCTTATATTTGACCCAGAGAGGGTTAAACATGCAATATAATTCTTTAAATATTTTTTTTATTTAAATAAGGATAGCTATTTGCTAAAATAAGTCTCACTATTCAAAACTATATAAAATCTTTATTATGCATTTTTCAAATTATATTATTAAACTATTTGATAAATTGTATTTAAATATTAATTGTTAAAATATTAATTGGTTTATTTGGTAACCATTTAAAGTGTGTTTGAAAGGTTAAAAATAAATAAAATAGTTTGAAGTATATTATGCTTTAAGTAATTTTTAATAAATAAAGTTTTGTTTTATTTCAAAGGGCATTGTCAAATATCATGATAGCTATTAGTTTGTAATAATTTTTATAATTCTAATCATTTCTTGGTATGTCTAGTATATGTCTGTGCGGATATTTTTTAAAAAAGAAAGTTAAAATAAATTATCTTTAAAGTTGATAATTATTTTTAAAATAATAAATTTAATAAATTAATATTTGGGTAAATTAGTTAAGGCATCATTTTTGAGAACATTTAAATGAAATAAAAGATAATGGTTTAAATAAATATAGTTAGTAATTAAATAGTGTTAATCATTATTTTATTTGTTTTAATAATATTTAAACAAATTTCAAAGTTAAATTTATTTTTAGATGATTTGATTAGAAATGATTAAGGTCATGTCAGTAAATTAAAACCCTACCCCAATATTAATTGCAGTTTTATTAATTGAAATCACATGATTAACTTAATTATAATTTACACAAGTATCTTACACGTTTTAAAGAAAAAATAGATAATAAATTATTTATTCTAACTACACTTTTGAAAAAATCCACTTGAATTAAATAATAGATATATAGAGAATGTATAGAAAAATTTTCATAAAATACATTTTTAAACAGTATATTCTTTAGCCAACTTTTGACTACTACAAGTCATAGAGCTAAGAACATACTCTTTAAAAATATATTTTATAAAAGCTTTTCTTTATACATTCTTTATGTATCTATTATTACAATTTAGTCTGAGTTAAAGCTTATAATTATATAGTTTAATTAAATATGTTTTTTTTTTAAATTTATTTTATAATGCATGGCCATTATTGTAATATTATTTAAGTAATCTACACCACATGCTTACCATGCTATTGCTACTTATAGACAATATCTGCATTCTGAAATGTACAACAATCTTTATTGTTAATGAAAGTCTCCAAAACATTAATAAAAATGAAGAAATACTATGATAAAATTTCAAGCTGGAGAAATAATCATGTATGTTGTTTAATATTGTATAAATTATAATTAATTCTAGTTGGTATTGAGTATAATTTATTAACATTTCATTCCAAAGTTTAAAGGTTATACAGCTTACCTATACAGACTAATGCCATTAATTTCATGTTTTGTTTGTTTGAATTATTAAAAAAATCATTTATGGTAAACTATTATAAAGATGCCTTAATTATTAATTATTGAAGTATTCTTGTTTACATGAAACTGTCTTAGCAACTTATTGTTTAAATTTTCTAAAATAAAAGTTAAGACAAATTATTAAAAATTATCACAGAACAAAATGAGGAAATGAAACATATTCATTTTGTCATTTGTTTAAAATAAATGACAGTATTATTTATACCTATGTTTTACTATATTTATGAAGACATTATAACTGTCTTCATATAATACAAGGATTATTTTGAAATTCCATTAATTTATCTAGCTGGAGTATTTTTTTGTTCTGCAAAAGAAATAATTTAAAATTTGCATCATATTGTGAACTCATTAATCTGTGATATAACATTCATTATAGAAATTCTGTTTTCATTTTAAAAATAACTTTATTCTTATATGTTTTGTTCTGTTCTTCATTAAAATGAAACTTAGATACTGTTAATACTTCAAGACTTCTATTCTGCTTTATTTTTTTCCTAGACATTTAATAAAATTTTGTGGTGTTTTATTGTCAATAAACAATGGCCAGACTCATAAGCCCAGGGAGTTTTTTTTTTGAAAAAAAAAACCCCTCATAAACTCTGGAACTTTTTAAAATAGGGTAATACATTAGATAAAAAATATTGGTGGTATTATTATTATTAGCATAGTAGTACTAATGTTATCATTGTTACTAGTATATCATTAATTTATTTCTATATTTATATTTTATTAGGTATATGTATGATATTATATGTTTTATAATTGATATTTATATGAGTAAATATTAAGATAATAGAGGCTCAAGCATAAATATTTTTTAAGAGTTCTCAGAATCAAGTCTGTTAAATATGCACACACGTTAAGAAAGTTATTTAATGAATTTTATGTGAATGAATATACTATTTAAGGTCAGTGTATGATCGTATGTAACTTTAATTAATGTTTTATAGTATTGCCTTCAGTCATATTTATATTATTGGTTTTTATATTTTCTTATTCAGAATATATGTGTTTCCATCTATATTCATATAAATGTGAGATAAACTTTCCATGTACTGCTTTATAACTATGCCTTATCTTTCACTTCATTGATATATTGCCAATTATTGTGAACTAATTGTGGCAATAATGTTGATATTTGTAACTATTTTAGATTTTATTAAGACTTTCCAGAATAGAGATTGAGGCTTATATGACATTTACAGATCATTTAATCAGGTGTTTAATTATTATTTGCCCTTAAGTTTTGTTGAAGTAATGTGTAAGTGTGTCACTCTACTTCATGTCTTTTTAAGGTATATTGAATTATTGGCAGTATTGAATTGCAGTGGTATTCTGCTTTTTGCATGAATAAACAAGTAAAACTAATATAAATTATATTTGTTTTGTAATTGACTCCATTCTAAGAAATAGATGATATATCAGTTTTGAATTTAGTTAATATTTCTATCCTATTATCTCCATTTTGTGACCTGTGTTAAGGTAAATGCTTGCTTCTATATGTGTATAAAATGCAGGTTGATTTGTTTTAAATGACAATAATTTCTTAAATGCACTTCAAATATAAATGTTAGTTTTAAAATTTACTTTAAGAAGTATTTTAATTAATGTTATTTAAAGGCTTACTTCAGTAGTAATTGATATTGTAATAACTATTGTTTTTCATTTTGTTTACTTTAATTGTAATATTAAATCTGTGTTATATAATGCAAATAAATATTTTTATTATTCTTCTAAATGCTTTATGTTTTCATTGTCATCATCTTTACATCAATTTACCCAGAAAATCTGAGAAATAAAGTTATACTAAATAATATTAAACATAAAAGTACATTTCAAAATCACATTGAAGTTATTTATTCAATTTAATTTCCAATGCCTGCATTAGTTAAGCTACTACATCATATTATTTTGCTTTTTTATTATAAGCATATTTAATGGTGTAGTGAGTAGGATAAAATTACCCTTTCTATCCACAGCAAGGTTAGACATCAAAGTGTTCTAATGAAACTTACCCACTAGCCATATTGACATTATTATTTTATAAATAATAACATTAGATATTTTAGTTTAGTTTCTCTTGCTAGCCAAAGATTATTGGAAGTATTTTGATATTTGAGTAGTTACAATTTAATTTTATTGTTTATTTTAAAAGGAGATATAGGTTTATAAGAATAGAAGAAGAAAATAAGAATATATTGTTATATAAGAGCCCAAGTTATTTTTTCATTTGAGTGTGTCTTAATTATTAAATAAATTAATTATTCATTTTATTAAATGTAATAAGAACTAGAGATTTATATTATTTATATAGTATACATTGTCCATAAGAGGATTATATTCATGCTCAAATTCTATATTTACTTTATGTATTTACCTAGTTTCTTATCACTTTAGCAATCCACTTTGATTCATCTGTATTTTCAAAGGTTACAGATTTGGCAGGTTTTTGGTTTAGCCACTATGCTGGCTTTTAGTCTGTTAGGTGTTCCAGTTGAGTGAACATTGTCAGTAGTATTTCTTGTTTAGACCATTCTTTTAAAATTACAATATATTAGCACTGAATCTTTATAATAATTTAATATTTTTCTCATATTTCATCATATTATTTAATATATACATCTGTCCTATCAAACTTTGATTTAAACACCATCATAGCTAATATTATATTACTTAAATGTTGTTAGATATTTTCAACTCAATTTATATGTAATTCCAGCAGTTAAGGCATTTAAATTAATCAGAAAATTGTTCAAATCAATTTCTAATCATTTGCTTATGTTTGAGAATAAATAACAAAGTAGAATAGTATAAGAACTACTTTAAAAGTGTATGTTGATCAATATTATGATAAGATGCTAGTTTTGATAAAAGATAATAAAACACATTAAAAGTATTATCAGATCTATGACTATTTGATTAAATAGTAGCTATTTACAATTCAACAACAAAATCTATCATTAAGTGCATTACACCCATGCATATACATCACCATCATCATTTTCAATGACTACCAGTTCATTTCAGAATATAGATTTCTACAAATTAATTAAATTTTTCTAACCTGTAGCCTCTCTTCATCATATTACACCTAAATATTTACCCATTCACCTCAGATATTGACTCTTTCTATGTCTTTTACACTTCAACTATCTCTTTATTATAATGTTTTTAGCAATGTATTCAGTTCAACTCCATTTCAGTCTTCTAATTTATTTTAAAGATGTGCTTTATTTTTGATTTCTTCTTGTTACTTCTGATATACATTTTTCCATTCCTTATTGAGGGATCTGAAGTCTTCATAAAAGATCTATAAGTAAGAAATTGTGACACACATTTATTAAAAATATTTCCATTAAATTACATAGACATATTTCCTTTTAATATTAGATTATTTCTACCATAAACATTCCATAATTAATTAATTTTCTCCTTTATATTTTTATATGATTTGTAGTTGTTAACATTTTTTCTAATTCATGATTGCCCATTCTTGTTTTTTTCCTAAGAAAACCCATTGAACATTATTTTAACTTTTTTCTTGCATTGGTGGTCGAGAGGTCAGTGCAACTGCCTTGCACTTGCAGGCAGTTGCCCGGGTTGCGGGTTCATGTCCCAGCCGATGCTATGACACTTAAAAAAAAAAAAAAAACTTTGTAATATTTATCTTTGGTTCTACTTTTTAAATTTTATCTGATAACTTTTATAACATTTCCTAAAGGTCTGAAACATTCTTTGCAAAACAAAAAAAAAATAAACACTGATATTATCTGTAAATTTAGATGACCTAAATAATCTCCATGCACTTTTATTTTAATCCATGAAATATTTATTGTAAAATTTATTTAAAAGATTTGAAAATATGAAACCATCCTATTATATACACCAATCTTAATCTTCTTAGTGTTTTTGTGTAATCTGATAATTGCTGTTGCATTATAATCAGTAGTATTCAGAATTTGACATTATTCTGGGTTAATACATTGAAAGTTTAAAGCCTTGGTCACTATAGAACTGCTCTCAGCATCAAGAGTCTTTTTATAATCAAAAAATCAAAGGTATAATGGAAATTTATATTTGTTGAATTTTTCTATAACTTCTTCCAATACTAGGAAATGATAAACAGAACTGAAATTACTTTCAAATCCATCTTATTTCTTTGGTTGGGTTTGAGTTCAAAGTTTTCTGAAAATGAGGGATAATTGTATTGATAAATAATATTTTGTACAAAACTCAGAGATGCCTGATAAGTTAGCAATTTATGTTATCTTCTTTATCATTCTTTTAAAACATCAATATTGCTATAACATTATTTAAATTATCTGGTATATCTTATATTGAAAAAGAATATTTTATAGTACGTTTTGAGATATAATGAATAAGGTAAGGATAGAAAATTGTATAAACATAGATGGTTTATAAGGAATGGATAGTATTACAGACAGATGATAAAGCTTATAGGAGCATAAAACAGATAGTAAGATTTAAAGAATTGAAGTGAGTTGTTAGTGAAACAGATTAAGTGGACATTCATTTTTAAAGGAAAATAATTTAAATTCTTTAAGTATATTTGTGTGTATGTGTCTACAGATTCATATATTAAATACATCAATTCATGTAAATATTTTAATAAAGAAAAATAAATAATATATTTCATTAATAATATGTTTAATAAATATTATGTTTAACAAATATATGTTTAAAAAGTAATCAAATAAGGAGTTAAAGTCCATAATTCAATAACAATTTAAATTTTATTTTATATCCTTTAATTTAAGAATAATACTTTTAATTTAATTAAAAAATAATAGACAGTTGTATAAATAACAACATGAAGAAATTGTTATTTACTGATATTGTGGGTAATAATGAGATCTCCAGGTTTTAATTAGAAAAAAGGATTAGAAGTTTGGGTTTTTTTTATCTTAAGTAACTAATTAATGAAAATCTAATAATGACATTTGATTGAGCAGTATTTTAAAGAACCAAGAAAAAAGATATTTCTAGCTTATTCTTATGTTGGCTACAGATGGAAGTAAAATATAAAAAAAGTTGTTGAACTGGAAAACAAAATGATTTTTTCCATCTTATCAAAATCTGCTTAATTTAAGAATTTCTATGTAAACAACTAAACATTGCATTTTATCTTTAGGAATTTCAGAAAGTGTTCATAACAAATATTTTCGCTCACATCAATTGTTTTTTTTAAAAAAGGAAAAATCTTGAATTTAAATTTTGGAGGTAACCTGGCAAATTTCTGATTGCTGATCTGTATGTTTTAAAATCAAATATTAATTTTCACTTGCACTATTTTTCAAGGAAATGAAAAAAACAATAAATTTAAAGCCACAAAATATTTATATTTTCAGTGCAATTTAACGAAGAGCTCTTCATTTTCCAACATGTGTTGTTACTAATTTATTCAGCCAAGACTGTAAATATATACTTTATTTTTTTATATCTATTTTGGAAGTTTCAAAGAAACAAACTTAAAACTTTAGATAAAAGATGCAATTTTTAGTTATGTATTTATCAACTATAGATAATTATTGTCATTTATAAATTTTAGTATTAATGCCATTTATAAATTATTGATTGTTAAAATATCATGTGAATATTTAGATTATAACATCATTAACAGCTTATGTTTTTATTGTTTAATTCATCATATAAATTGTAATCATGGAGAAAATGTTAAAAAATGTTATTCTAAAGAAAGCAGTTGTTGAAATTATAATCTGAGTTTATCTGTTAGCTTTTTTTTTTTAAAAAAAAAAAGACAGACGAAATTTATATGTTTAGTTAAAAAAAGCAGAGTAATTAAATTCTAAATATAAATTAAATTTTAAACAATCATAGTTTAATTTAATTTTTTTTAGATTTTACTTCATAAACAGCTTAAATTAAAAGTTAGTCATAATTTCAATTAATTTTCTCCTACAAAAATAAATATATTTTTGTTATAAACACATGTGTGCATGCAGAGATGTGCAAATAATAATATCTAAACAGTCATCCATATGTTCAGTAGCTGAATGATGCAATCAGTATTATGTACTTAGCAAGTGAGAGTTAACTAAAGCAATAGCTATATTGATATATAAATTGAAACATATTCTTAATTCACATCATTTCTGTTATTGTGATTTTTCTGGATTATACGTTTATGAGATACACAATCAACATTATTTTTTATTGTTTAGATATTAATTAGGTTTTATGCTAAAGAGATTAAAGCTCTAAATTAATCAATGGATATTTATGTTGTATGTGTTGAATGTGGGAAATTAAAATATCCTAAAGAAGAGATAAGAAGTCAGTCAGTTTACTATAGATTATATCAATCTATGTTATCAATTAATGTATTACTTAGGTTGACAGTCAATTATCTGATGAATTACATGAGTTCCAGATTTCTTTTTAATTTGGTGGTGTCCAGCTATATTAGTCTAAGTATCTGCATATATAGATATTGCAGCGACTACACTATAAATCATAACATACAAAACATATAAAAGGTTGTTGCTTCATCAATATTTCTTAAGCAATCACTTTTTTAATCATAAAGATTTCCAGAAGTTTTATTTTAAATCCACTTATTCATGTTAAACACTTTTTAATAATTTCTTACCAACAAAAGATTTGCTCCTTACTTACTTTATCATCTCATAAGATGTTCCAAATAAGATAATTTCATTTCATTAATCTGAATTTTGTTTACAATAACTCCCTCATATACACTTTAATACAATTTTTTTTAATGATTTCTTCATTTTCCTGACAGTGTCAACTGTCCTACAGTCTTTATCAGTGCTCTGATGAAGACTACAGGTCAGAAAAATAAAGAAATCATTAAAACAAATTTGCATTAAAGTGTATATAAAGGGTGTTATTGTAAGCAATATATATATATATATATATATATATATATATATATATTATATATATATATATATATATATATATATAATGTAAAGAAAGTAAAAGGAGAAAAATAAGAATAATCAGAATTTTAAGAGAAATTCCAGGTGTGACCTGCCCATATATCCATTAGTTCATTGCCTTTGCTAAACACAATATACTTAAAAATATTTTTAGCACAATATTTTTTTTAATTTTCTTTTTCATATCAAACTTTACCATTCATAGGCAATTACATAAAGAGCAGTGAATTTAAAATATTTATAATGGAGTGATATTAGTCTTGCAATTCTAACACTTGTTTTATCTTGATGTACCAGTTAATTTTAGAATATACTAAAGTAATATTGTAATCACAGAAAACACACTTCGATATCTAAACACTAATATAAACTCTTTGAAAAAATAAATATAACAATTTGAAAACAATCTACCTTTATAACAGGAAAGATTTAATGAACTGATTCTCAGCTGTGTGATACTTTAAATTATTAAGACTGGGCTTTTGTGTTTTGGCTTTAAACACTCTCTTGCTGATATCTTTAGCACTATTTTGTTTGTTTAATGTTCATTTGATGGTAAAAACAGAAACTAAAATATTATGATTTATTATTATAAAAAAGACTGAAGAAATCAATATTCTACAGCTAAAAAACAATTGCAAAAACTCTGAACTCTACCTACAACATCACTGATTGGTAGATTCTTTCTGAGACTAATTGTAATTTTTCATAGTTTTTTAAAATATCTATAATACTTTTAACAAAATATTTGTATAATAATTATTTAAAAACAAAAATATACGTGATTGTACTTTGATTTTAGTTGAATATATTTTCTTTTTACAAATACAAGTTAAAGAAATTCATCATAATGGTAAAAAGAAAACTACAATCAGTAATAATTTACTAAACAAGATAGTACAGAATTTTTGTAATAATACAATTTTAAATATTAAACAGAATATCATAGATTTATGATAATTTAACATTAATTCATTCACATCATACAAATGAAGTTCATTCAACAAAGATTTAATTTAATATTATTTTTTTTGCAGGTATTGTGATAATCTGGAAAACAAAAACTAGTTTTTCTCAGTATGAACTTCACTTTATTTTACTTTATAATTTTTTTTCCTGTTTACAAAATTAAAATATCAATTTTTATAATGTTTGTTTATTTGTAAACTTATATTTCTAATGAATAAAATGCAATTTATTGTTTCATAATATTGAATAAAGGTTTTATTCCAAAAATAAAATATTAACTCAAAATTTCCATTGGGAGATGATGGAAAACCATCAAAATGCAGAAGAGTTAAATCATGACAAAATTCACATTAAAAAAAGTTGTCAAAGTAAATTAAAACTTGATACTACTTTTACTCAACTTATGACTTTGTTTATAAAAAAAAATCTTACAAACATGTTTAATATCCCTATATGCAGAAAAAAAATCATTAAATTACTTGAAAAAATGATTTTCAATAGAAAAATTCAAATAATATTAAATAATATTTGTAGGAGATACAAAATTTTATGAAATAGTCTACTACAGGTTTAAGTTCCTGCACTAGATAAAGTGCAATAACTTAAACATATTCATCTGTGATCTTCCACATAGAGAATGCTAAAATTTCATCTATTGTGAGGATAATGCATTGATTTTATAAAAAGTATTCTTTCCAAAAAATAGTAAAATTTAAGTATTTTTCAAAGACTGGAATTTTATTTATAATACAAAAAGACAATATATTCAACTTTTATAAAACAGGCAAAACTCTCCATATAGTAATGCCATTCAGTGC
Organism: Epiperipatus broadwayi; assembly: GCA_028023455.1. Lineage (NCBI taxonomy): Eukaryota > Metazoa > Onychophora > Udeonychophora > Euonychophora > Peripatidae > Epiperipatus > Epiperipatus broadwayi. The sequence continues at coordinate 26,605 of JAQFVV010013677.1, read as the reverse complement.
AAACCAGAGTAATCAATGAATGCCAGAAGGTTTGTGCATAAAATCCCCATCTAGTGCCTACTCATCCAATACCCTCAAACTAGTTTCTGGCTTGTGGCCTTCATCAGTCAGAAGCTTTGGATCCTCACTGATGAAGACCCCAAGCCAGAAACTAGTCTAGGGATATTGGATGAATAGGCACTAGATGGGGATATTATGCACAAACCTTCTGGCATCCATTGATTACTCTGGTTGGTACTGAATGGCACTATTGTATGATCCACTCACTGATTAAGGCCACAAGCCAGAAACTAGTATGGGGATATTGGATGAGTAGGCACTAGATGGGGATTTTATGCACAAAACTTCTGGCATCCATTGATTACTCTGGTTGGCACTGAATGTCACTACTATATGGAGAGTTTTGCCTGTTTTAACAACAGTTATGTGCTACCATAAGAAATAGTGATTATGTGATGTTTAAGTTTTATACATAGGATTGTAATGCAAATGACAGTTTTCTTACAACTAGCATATTTTATTAGTGAATTCTGGTTACATAATTGAGGAAAGTGTTCTTTCTAAACAATAAGAAATTAAGTATTTCTATGAGAAATACTACTGGAGCATTCACATCCATTTACATATTTTTTCCATCAGATATAAAAAAAATAGTTTACAGGAAAGTTTAAATAAGTTATTAAGTAGATCAGACTTACTGTAATTTTAACAAATAGTTTCATTTCATAAGACAAGCTTCAAATCAATATTTCTGAATTGAAACAAAAATTCCTTTATGTGACATATCTAACATATTTTCTCAAGATCCAAAAGTAAAGCCATCTAAACTTGATTTTTTTTAGCTATAACAGAAATATTATCAATAAATTCAGAAGCACCCATTATCAATGTGCTTATATGCTTCAGAATTGGAATTTAACAGCCTGTACAATTGTGGCAAACATAAGCCATGTACTAGTTAACGACTGTCAAATTTATGAACATGCTGACAAAAATAAACTTAATAAAACTGCTAGTAAATCTATCTCCTAACTGAAATTAAAAATTTTTTTTTACAATATTTGTTAACGGTCATCTGGCTAAAAACAAAAGAAAAATAGTGGTTGAAACATATTGTACTGGTTGAAATTGTAAGTTAATCCAACATGATTCACAGTTTAGGTAAAAGTACCTCGAATCCAACCATATGTAAGATCGAAGATCAAGAATATTTATGGATTCTAACCTGTTTACCCACCTTCTAAATCTAACAACCAATTAACAACATTTTCGAGGCAAAAAATTAATCTTTTCTAACTCCAGCCAGCAGCTAGAGTGATAAAACATGAGTCTCAACTATTTTTAACAGTTAAACCCAGCATTTAGTTTAATTACACATATGTGTGAGCTTTAAAAAGAAATGGTGTGTGTGTATGATCTTGAGTCATCAGATAACAGCACAATATTTAGATAGAAATGCTAACTTTAAAGTAAAATTAATTGAAACGAACCGCATGTAGGTTAAATTCATATATATATTTTAATAAAAAGCATATTTATAACTCTTTATATCTCGTTAATTAATTTAACTGTTTATTAACATCAATTTCGATTGTATAACTTATTATGCCTTTTTGTAAGGGAGCTACATAAGTTATATGCCAATTTAAACTGATAGAACGATTAAAGTTCTTTAGTAGATGCCAATTTAAGTATGGGCAAGCAGAAAAACAAATATTTTAAAACACTACTTTTTGATTAAATTTAACACAAGTATAATCATTCTAAAAGAGAAAATAATTTGATCATATTTTTAAGAAATGGTTTGAAAGAGAGTGACAAGCTGGAATGCAAGCAGATTGCAATGTTCGCAACTAAATATGCTATTAATAGTAAAATATAAACTAGTGTGATCAGACCATCGTCAACCTGCAATTATGTGCTCATAAACAATAGAAAATAATTAGACCTAGCATTTGAAATGGCATAACCAGAACAAACTCAATCCCACTGCTCTGATCCAGTGATGCAAATAAAATAGAGATAAAATGGTTTGCACAATTTGCAAACTCAAAATATTTCAGGTGAAAGACTGAGAATTGCCAAGGCTAGCTAAGCTCAGCTCACCTCAGGTCTTCCCATTTTTGTCTTTCATATCCTGATCTACATTTTTAACTAGTGAATATATCATGTGGTATAATTATGGTTTAGCAATCACAAGGACAAAACAAGCAATCAAGCAGAGTGCTGGCAAGGCAAATACAAATACTGGAAAAGTTAGTATATAAAAATTTTAATGACCCACATAAGATTATATTTATATTATAGTGGATTGACCATGATCAGATCTAAACAAATAATTTAAAAATATTATTACTAACATCAATTCTTAGGGGGACATGTCTCTCCCTTCAAAACAAAATCCTATCAACATTACCCTCCCTCTTTCATTCTTTTAACATGAAATAATATAATTAAATAAAAGATCCACAATTGATCTAGCATCTCTCATAAAACCAACTATATATGCATAAAATATTTTTCAGAAATATAATATTATAAAACAAAATTATTTCATCTCGACAAAAATGGATGCTCCAAGTAATAATCATTTAGAGCAAAAGATTTATTTATTTACCGACAGATGTTTCCAGGAAATAATAAGTAAATTATTTAATCATAAGAATTTTGTCAAGATGAAACAAATTGGCACATAAATAGCATTTTAAATCAGATATTTATAAATCTAAACAATATGTCTACAAGTAAGTAATATCTTTATGGACCACTTTAGTGAAAAAAGTTTTGCATTAAAAGAGGCATAATTTAAGACAGATAACAGTTATATAGCAGAAATATTAAAGTTAGGTTATAGAAAGTCAACAGTATAAAGTTTAGTTAATAAAGTATTTTACATTTAGTTAGGGATAATTTCATTTAAGAAGACATTTGTAGAAAAATTAAATTATACAGTCAACTGGAATTTGGAGAATAAAATGGTTAGAAATAAAAACATAGATATTACCTGATTTATTCAGAGTCTGCATTGGAAATCTAGGTCCCATGACAGAATAATAATTTGGAGTTGGCTTTCTTGAGTTTGGCATAGGAATAGCTAGCTATTGAGTTTGGTTCAAGAGTTCACAGTTCAGCAGTCCAAAATTTAAACATTTAACGAGAATTTTCCGGCTTCATGGTACTTTGACAATCATACTTGGGATAATGGGAAACAAGCTGGTTAGGGCTGCTTATCTCACTGTCATATTGCTGCACATATTTTTAAAAATGAAACCGGCATGGATTCACCATGCTCTTTCTCAAATAACACTGACTGATCATGCCTATTATTCTCCTGGTCTATTTATACCTTTTAAGAGTACTTCTTGAAAATTTCCCTTTTTCATTAACCTGAGGCAGAGCAGATACATTTGACTCCAGTGATCATAATCATTGATCTAAATTATTTTAGTATTGTTTTTTTAAGATCCACTCTCCCGATAAACCCACTAATTTTATTGTTTCAAATTTATTTTAAGTTTACTTAGATTTGAGGAATTTTTCTTTAAAATATCTTTTCTATAATTTATTTTTAGTTTAATTAAAAAATCCATTACTACTTTGCTAATAGATTTTCTTTTGATTTACACTAAGGAATGTGAACAGGGTTTATTGCAAAAATAAATCTCCAGAATAAAATACTTTGACTTTAAAAAAAATATTATTTAAAAAATTAATTTCTTGATTTTTATAAAAGTTTCCGTCTATAATTATATATATATGAGGTCATCCAATATTTATAATCAAAATTTAACATAGAAAATTTTGAGATTTTATTTACTTATTAACTGATCCAAAAATTCAATGTATACAAAATGGGAGATGGAAAGCTTTATAATCATCATTACAAGCATGGATCAGATTCAATCCTGGGTTAGAAATATAAAAAGACATGAAGCATGGATATGATCTATAGATCCATTGCTTCAATATATATTATTATCAATTAGAAAAAGTATTTTGCATATAGATAAATAAATTCTTAATATGATACTACTGTATTTCTAAACAACAATTATATCTATATTTTATCTGATACTTTTTTTCTGTTAATCGTTTCTTGCAGTATAATTTGTACTGCAAGAGTTAGGTATAATCACAGTAATAATCAATTTTTAGTCACTGAAACTATATTTTTGTGTGTGAGCATACATACTCGTTAAAGCAATTGTATAATAAAATGTTTTTATTTGTAGACTTTTGGCCAAAAAGCTTTCATTTGTTGAGTAGTTGTAGTTTTTATTATAAAGGTTTACAATTGTTTCATCATAATAATACAAAACATAAAAAATGCTCACATGGCCAATAAGTGCCTCTATATAGACATACATATAAATACATTTTTATTAGCGTAAACTTAATTTTAAATAAAACTACATTTAATTAAACATATATAATTTTTCTCTTTTAAAAACAAATATTTATATATTCAATTAATTGAATTTTAATTAATAGAATAGACAATTCTATTTTTTCTTTCAAATATATACGTAATTATTATTCTTATTAATGATATTTCTCAATATTAATTAGTTATAGTTTAATTAATAGAATTGTAAATCTATTTTTACCCCCAAATAATTTCTATTAACGACATTCCGAAATTTTTTTTAAAAAAATAATTAAAATTTTTGTGATATTATTTTATTGTATGATAAAATTGCATTGTTTTTTTTTTTAATTTAAAAAGTCGAATTTAGGTTTTTAAAAGATTAAATTAATTACTTTTTATTGAGATTCACATTCATTTCTAAGAAATAAATTATATTTACATAATTTTTCCCAACAATAATAAACCAATAAAATAATATTTAATGTTGGTTTTAAATTTTAAATTTTGAGTTTATTTATTTCCTTTACTAAAAAAATGTAAATGGGTTAAGTTAAATCAAGACTTCATATTAAATTATTAGCAAAAAAACAATATATATATATATATATAATTATAATGCTATGACAAACAACTTTAACTCACATTAAAGTCTCAATTTTTATTTTTTCTAGTGATATTAAAATATTAAAATCAAAAATAAAACTTTATTTTTATTTTTATTACATTTTAAGTATAATAATTAAACCCTTAGTATAGAAAATATTAGAATTCCATTTAGATTTGGATCTCAAATGAAGACAAATAAGATTAAAAGATTTAATTCACTCATTCATCTAAAATTTTTTCTTTAGCTTTATATCTGAAATACCGAGATCAATACCTTAAATTTACATTAAATGCCAAAATTAAAAAAAAAAAATCATGACCAGAAATGAGTGTCACATAAAACGTTTGTAATTCATCATAGAAAATTATTAAGATATTCTTCCGTATCCATTTAATGCTACACAACCACTAATTTAAAGGATAATATTATCAACTATACGTTTTATTCTTTTTCCCAAATAAAGATATAAAGCACTCTGAAATGCTTCGATAGATATTATATTAACTTTCTTACATAAACAAAACCGTAGTGCTTACAATAGCAAGAACATCAAGTCCTCTTAGAAATTTAAAAAAAAGACTATAAAGTTTTAAAATATAGTCAATTTTATTTAGATAATTCGATTTTTTTATACATCTGAATCTGATTTCAATAATAATTTTTACACGAATCACTAAATTCTGTAAATCCATATATTGATATATTACTAAATAACACTTAATGATAATAGATGGACAATTGAAATTTTAAACTGGATTCCAAGAGATTGTAAAAGACCCAGAAAGAGACCACATCTGAGATGGATGGATAAAATAAGAAAGTGTGCAGGGGTGATGTGGAGAAGAAAAGCTAAAGATAGGAAAAGATGGATTGAACTTGGAGAAACTTTCATCCTGCAGTGGATTGATAATGGTTGATGATGATGAATAACAATAATGTCTGGAAGTTTATTTTATTTACTTTGAACTTATTAAATTTTCAAAATTATATTCACTAAATAACAGTTTAAAAGACTAATTATCCAAACCATTTTGATATTGTAAAAAAAAAATCTTATTTAGATCTTGGGAAGCAATTATCCCAAAAGAATTGATATAAGTTTGGATGATGTAGCAGGAAAATATCTGAATAACAATTGCCTTATATTAGAAACTACTACAATTGTTGTTAATCTCTCTCATGCATGTTGCTTTATTGGTAAAACAGTGTTGGAAATTTAATTTTAATTGTCTTCTTATTATTTATTTTTAATGATTTTCTGATTGTAAATTTGTAGGAATTGTTTATTTAATCACTGAGATTACAAACAATCATATTTTTAGATATACATAGATAAAATATAATGAATATAATAAGGGAAATGCAATTTATATATAAATAAAAATGTGTATAACGCATTGTTCTAATTGTTTAAATGTTTACGATATTTATGTTATTGCAATACTTGCTGTTAATAAATCCAAAATTATATATAATAGTGTAAAAATTATTCACTTAATTATATTTATGCCTAAAAGTAATTGACTGGATATTGATATCACATTAAATATATATAATCATTAAAAACCAGTCAAAACTTAGACAATGCAATATCAATAACAATCACAACTCATTGTTAAGGAAACTTCCTTTTAATCCTGAAAGTGAAATTCCTTATATATATATGAAGATTTTCACAGGTTACACATATAAAAGACATATTTTGCGGGTTCATCCATGTTAAGAAAATTAAATATTGATATACTGATGTTTTGACTTGATCACTCAAGTCATCCACTGGGTGATAAAAGGTATATATATATGAAAACTACTACGTACTAATTTATAATCTGTAGAAATAGTTAAACTAAAAATAATCTATAGAAATAATAAAAGCAAAGTGTTTTTGTACAAATAGTTAAAGTATTAAATTAAAATGCACAAATAGATAAACTGCAATTAGATTATAGAAAACTAATTAGTAAAATGTATTACTAAGAAGTATTAAGTAAAAACTGCAACAGTAAATAGTTTTAAAAAAAACAATAAAACTATTAAAAATATGGATTAACTAGGAAACAGGAGAAAAGCCTAAAGCCACCTTTGGTTTTTATTATTATTATTTTAGTAAGCTTACATGTTGTGTTGAATGCTAATGATATATATATATATATACCCTCACTATTCAGTCAATATATAATGAAAAATAGAATTAGCTCAAATAAAATAATAATACTCCAGTTAAAATACTTGTAATCTTAATATAATAAATAATAAAGATATTTATGACAAATATCTACCATGCAACTAGTTCTAACTAATTAATAAATATTATATATGGTTCTATTCATGAAAATTAAATCAATAAAATATTAATAAAATCACAAGACAATTCAGTTAAGGTAAAGCAGTAGGATTACATTGAGCCTATATCCTTAGGATATAATCTTAATGGCATAAAAACACTATCCTCCCTTTTATTTCAAATAATAATATAAAACATAGCATTCTTAACCCTATAGAAATGGATATAGATAGTGATGCAAGATATCTAGCACATTACATAGGGATGGTTCAAGTTAAGTAAAAATATCAAAAACCAACCAAGAGTAGAAAAAAAAAAACAGAGCTAAAATTGAAAGATGTTAATGAAAATCTCATTAATATTATGGGGTAATAAAAATAATTGTAGCTACAAATAGGTATTGGGAAAAACTAAATCTATATATATTGTTAAAGGTAATGTAGTACCAATAATGAATAGAGAACTGTTCACACCTTTAGATATTAAAACATGCATGACAAATAAAATAAATAGTAAAAAAAAATAAAGAGTAAATTCCTTAATCATTTTGCAGAACAAGTAAACATTAAAATCAAGCCAATTGAAATTGAGTTTCAAGAAAGCATAAAATCCATCCATTACTCATTGAGGTTAATACTTTTTGAACAAAGATCATGTATTGAAGAAATATTCGATTAACTGGCAAAAAAAGATACTGGTACCTGTGGAAAATGCATAATCCGCTGCACCTATAGTTGTCATGAATCAGAATGTACAAATACATACACCTGAAAATTACAGGTTGGCTACAAACAAGTGTCCATATCCCATTCCAAACATTAGAGAGATACTAGCCTCCCTGGATAGTGCAAAGTATTTCACAAAGCTAGATTTGAATGGTGCTTTTTGTAAGATACTGATGTCAAAAAACATCTGCACTTCTAAGAAAACAATGCACAAAGGATTGTATAATTATAATTATCTGACATTTGAGGGTAGCAATCATCTGAATAAATTCCAAATAAAGATTGACACATTATTAGAAGGATTAAATGGAGTGACACCATAATTTGACGATATATTTGTGACAGAAGATTTAGAAATAAATTCTACAAAATAAATTAGATAAAGTATGTGAAATGCTAGAAAAGTTTGAGCAAAATAACCTGGGAAAATATAATTTGAGTGGATCAGAAATCTAGGCCATACTATTTTAAGTGTAGGAATCAGACCCTATTCCAAAAAATTTAAGGAATTATTAATAATCAACTCCAAAAAATGTTAAAGAACATTAGACCTTTTAGGGGCTCATTAACTTTTTTGAAAATATTCTAAAGAGAAAAACCCATGTAGACACTTTCTTGTATAAATTACTTTTTAAAAAATCAGTGATGTAATTGTAAAGAGCAACAAGAGAGTGATTTTTAAAAAAAACTAAGGCATTGTTCTCCTCAAACTGCCTATTGTACAACTGAAGCTTCCAATTAAGCAATTGGAGCAGTACGCAGAATAGGGAATGCTCCATAACTTTTATGTCTAGGACATTACCAAAGGCTGATAAAACTACAGTTAACTGGATAAGGAGATATTACCTATAATAGTAGCAGTTCAGAAATTACACCAATATATTTACAGTTGATCATTTAAAATAATAACCAGTAATCACACTTTATTTGGAATATTTTCCAGTAAAAAAAGCACTCCTGCCAACCTATGTTCTCATATGGTTTACTGGTACAATTTATTAATAGGGTATGATTATCTATCTTGTGAACCAGATTTGGAAAAAAAATAAGTAATGAAGTGGAAATAAATTAATCGGATAATTGTAAGCCTGAAAAGATAAATAGTAAAATTATTACCAAATGGTCTACAAAACAATGGGATACCAAACACTCATGAGATGGATTAGGTAGATCTGGTTCAATAAATGATCCCAATACATAAATAAATCTTTATGGAATATATACCAGCACTTATCAATATTAAAATGTTGTACAGTAATGAGTGGTAAGGTATTAATCCCACCTGGAGATCATATCTAAAATACTAAAAATACTTTTATCAGGGGAATCCAGGTGTAATTAAATCAAATCCTCTAGCCTGAAATTACATGTAATGGAATTAAGTATGGGCACAGACATACAAACAAATATTAGAAAATGCAAACTATGTCAATCTATGGCATACACATCTCAAAAGAAATTTACATCATGACCAAAAACATACAGGCCATCGGTTGTAACCACACATCCCATTAAATGGTAAAATTATTTTGCTTTATTGAAATGCTGACCCAAATTGGGCAGAATATAAGCTAGCAAAAGAATGCCACAGAAACCATACACACTTTATGTGAAATATTTTCATTCCTTGGCACCAGAAGTCTTGGTGTCAAACAAATGGGTCTGGATTCATTTCCAAAGAATTGAAATCATTCTTAGATAAATAGGAGATAAAGTATATTCATAGTTTTTCATATTACCTAAAATTCAACAGTATTGCTGAAAAAGCAGTGCAGCATATGAAACTAGTTTTAAGCAAATTAATCCACATAAACATAGATTTAACATTAAATATGATAATGCTATAATCACATATTAAGTCTTCCATAATCTGCTGCAGAGAATATATGGTTGTGTGAAAATCTATGTAGGAAATGCATAGAAGAAAAATAACCAAAGTTATTTCAGACTAAATAGTGGTAATATGAACAACAACATGAGCATATTACTATTGGCATATAAACCACATGCAGAATAATTGGAAGAAGGCAAGCATTGATGATGTTATTAAAACTCCTAACAGTATATTAACTGGATCTGAGACTAGGGAATATGAAAACTGCATAGAGATGCATAAAATAAATTTGATAAAGCAACAGAAGTTTCAGATGAATTAGTGATACAGAAGTCCCAAATAAATATTTCTGAATGTCAAGAAGAAGAAAATAGATGCCCCTGAAATTGACAATCATTTTCCTATCTAAATGTTTATGCATGTGACACCAAAAACATATGTGGTTCTCAGGAATAGGAGAGGGTAGTTCTGTGTGCAGAATAATCTTTATAATAAAAGTGTGCAATGTGGCAAAATGCATACACAAATAAATGTTAATAACTTGGAAAATATAACCAAATATATTTTATTTTATCTGTAAAAATAGTTAAACTAAAAGTATTTTGATTAATCTATTGAAATAGTAAAAAGAAAGTAGTCTAATTAATTAACACAAATAATAAAATTAAAGTATTTATTTAAAATACACAAATAGATAAACTGCAATTAGATTACAGAAAATTAATTATAATATCTGCAGAAGCAAGTCAATCTCCACATTTGCACTGTTTTAACAAATTGACATGCACCTTTTCATGTGCAAATATATTTAATTAGAAAACTAATTAATAAAACATATTGGTAAAAAATATTAAATAAAAACAACTACAGTAAATGATTTCGAAGAACAATAGAAAAGAACTATTAAAAAGATGAATTAACCAGAAAAAAGGAGAGAGGTCTACAAAGTGGATGAAGAAGACTGGCCATAATACTAAGTTTAATCCTCACTGAAATTGCTAGGCAAACTTAGAGGCCAACTTAGTATTTTTTTATTACTTAGTATGCTTAAGAGCTTGTGTTTAATGTTGAAGATAATTATATGTATATATTGTAAATATTCCTGTACATTATATGATATATTGATATTAAAAGTTATAATATTTTAGTAATTAAATATAAATCCATCATATCGTGCTCTGAGTGTCTTTTTTATTCAGTTATAATATTATTTGATTTATATTCTTAGTTATAGTCATGAATTGTTGTATTTTCGAACAAACAACTTCATATGAATTTATATTCTATATTGATTCTCAATATAGTGTTTTATAAAGTTGATTTATAATATAATTATATGATCAAATGTAGAAACAATTACGTTTTATTTTAAAAGTTAGGATTTAATTTACTTTAAATCATGACAACTTAATAAGTTATGTAACAATTGTATACTTTAAATCTTGACAGCTTATTAAGTTGTGAATAGGTGTGATAATTTAATTTATTATTATTAAATTTTATTTTTTCTGCTATATTAAATTATATATATGTTATTTTTTAATAATCAGCAAAATAGCTAAAATAATATATTTTATATTATACGTCTGACAAAGATATAATCTTTTTCTTTAATTGTTTTTAAAATGTACAAGTTAATTATTGGCTATTCATGTTAGACAGAATGCTTATGTGTAGCTATTAGTGATTAATAGTGTCGTATTTATTATGTTGAATTTGAGTAGAAAATACATAAAATGTCCAGTTATTTCATTTTTTTTTACCTGAGGCAAACAAATTATAATCTTGATGCCTATATATTCTATTTTTAGCATTTGACAAATTAAAGTATTGTAGAGTATTAGGTATTTAACATATTTTTTGAGAATTTTAAGAAATAGAATAAAAATTAATTTATATATACATATACATATTATGACAAGTGTTTTTCTGAAAGTTTGTGATGAGGGTATTGTAGTTGTAATTAAATGTTGACTATTTTCATAACCTAATATTAATTGTTAATGTTTTTTTAAAAATTCAACATTTACTTCATCTTTTAAAATACATTCTTCTTATAGTATTGCTACATAAATTAGTGTATAACACAATATTTGAGTAGTATTATTCTCTTATTTTCTTCAGGCTAGCAATACTAGTACAGTAAAGGAGAATAATACCACTTGAAAGATTGTGTTATCTTCTAATCTGGGTAATAGTACTAATAGTACTTGTATAGTTTAATTTAAAAAAGCAGTTAACAATTAATATTAGAAGATATAAATAGACCATCATATAATTACAACATATTATGACTAATTTTGAATGTTAAGTTAAATCCCTCCACATATATTCTGATGACTTGAGAAAGAAGTTCTAATGAAAGTCCTTGTTGTGTTGAAACATTAGCTATTTTAACTAATTACTATGTGAAAGCTCCCAAAAATAATACTATGAATTCATCTTTTATCCACAAGAATATTAGAACTAATATATATATATATATATATATATATATATATATATCTATATATATCTTAGTTCTAATATATATATATATATATATATATATATATATATTGTAACCTCAAGAGAATATTATATTAGCATCCAGGTGATTCTTTTCCTGGAACATGGGCTATACTCAGTGGGGTTATAATAATTTTAAGATGATACTACAAAGACTTACAATAAGATAGATGAAAAATCAAATAATGCTGCAAATAATCATAGCATAATAAATGATTTGGAATAAATGGTAAAGAGTAAAATTTCTATTCTTGCTAAATATTTATCAGATTAAACCTCCCATTAAATTATATTCTCTGAGTAAAATAAATCTGTACTTAAAGAAGTATTTTCTAATAAATCTTCTCTTCCAATGTTTCAAGAATATGGTAATATTCTTATCACCAATTCTGAATAGCATGACATCAAATATTTGATTTAAAATTACCATAAAATACACTTTTCTTATAGCACAAGGAGTAAATAAGAAATACTTATCTTATACTACCAATATTTGATATCATGACATAAATAATTGGATAAATAACTATGAAAATAACAATAATAAATAATCTCAGGGGTCCTACTGTAACTCTTATAAATTGTATTATCATGTAATGTTGCCTATTAAATAAATAAATGGATAAATGAATGAGTGAATGACATCCTGGCCAACTATAGGAGGCAAACACTTCTCTTGTAGTGACTACTTCCCATTATTAAATAACAATACTCATTAAAATTACAAAATGATATTTATTTTAATTTCTAATTGCCTAATTAAAATATTTAAAATTTGAAATAGTCATAGCCTTTTTACCCAGGATATCATTTGAGATTGTAGAAATACAAGAGTGCTTTCTATGTCTTTCCACCCTCCTATAGACAACCTTCATAAATAATTAAATGTAATTGGACCTTGAAATAAAATAGGCATTCAATATCTAAATAACTTAATCATGTGCAATCTGAAATAATATAGATAATCTCATGAACTGTCAAGAAATCTTCATTTCCATATTGTAACATCTTCCTTCTTAGAAGATAAATCTTAATGTAAATTTTTATTATTCGTATCTGCAAATGTTTAACTATGTGTTACCTTGACTTTACTAAGAAATCACAATTATATGCATGACTTTATTTTTATTTCTGTGAATATGGGAATATTCTGAATATCAATAACTCAATGGAAATACTAAATATTGTGAACCCATGACAATATCATAAAAATAAAAAAAAACAGAAACTAGATTTGTTTTTTTTTTTTAATAAATAATAAATAGATTTATTTACAATTACTAAAATGATAAAACAAAATTCATATAAAGTTTGTGAATTACTGACAAGATAGAGCTATTTAAAATGTTTCTTTGAGTTTAAGTACTACAGCAACATATTTTATCCTTGCAAACTAACTAACCAAGGTTTTGAAGCAAATGATTTTAAACAGATCAACTTACTAAACAGTATTAATAAAAATTGTGAGTTAACAATAGCTTACTCTTATGCATCTTAATTCCACTAGATGATCCCCTAAACAATTTTGGGTCTCATAAAATTAAATGTTCATACCAGTTTAACAATAGCTCAGTAACATAATTCTATTTATATTACTTATTTTTTTAAAATGATAATCATTAATAACCTTTATTAATGGGTTGACTTGCTAATAATTTTAATTATCACTTAAATAGACATAAATCAATTGCTGGCATAATAAAATTAATATCAGATTAAAATAAATAATCTTCTATTGCTTAATATTTTGTACAATTAAATAAACTGAATGAAAGAAAAGTATGGATCACTCATCAGACATCATGTGCATGCATACTATTAATAAATTACTGTCCACATAATACAGATAATACCAAATTATTTAATGTAAATGACTTACAGATCCATGACAAAAAATTCTAGGTGAATAAAACAATTGCAAAGAATATGTGGATTGCTCTTAATGGCCATATGCTTACAAATAAATTTTTAAAACTATTATCTCTTGTTGGTTTGCTTGCATCTGATTGTAATATCATAGCAAAACAATACAGACATTATCACACACCTTTTAGCACTAAAACAACAAAATGCAATCTGAAGAAACTACATCCTTTAAAAACTAGCTTATCATTGCCATCAATATCTAGAAAATAAAACCTCATTTACCATAGTGGAAAATAGATTTAAATGCCTCATGAATGATAGGCCAAAGCATATGCTCCACAGAGCTAAATGATATGAACCAATAAATAGTTGGTGGTTTCCAATGCCATATATAAGGCTAAGTATGTGTGGGCTTTGTCACAGCACATTGAGAGAAATGGGAAAAACACACCAAGATCTATAATCCTGTCAAAGGATTTAGATATCTTTAAATATGTGATAATAATCATGAGAGTAAAGCAATATCAACTCATGGAAAAGCATATAATAATGGGGGAGCTCATCCACTCCATAAAGCACAATAATAAGCATAAGCAAGTAGGACCTAACATTATGAGACCAATCAATACCATAAACTAAATGATGACTAGATACTAACTTAACACTGAAACTGACTAAAGTAATATTCAAATTTAAAGTATAATAAACAATAAGCAATGACTGAAACCAACAATGTGAAATTAAGTCAAACAACTATGAAATATAAATTAAGAAATTAATAGCATATAAAATTTTAGCATAAAGTAACAATACACACATATGGAATATAAAATATCAAATTTATAAAAAATAAGTGGACATGACTGATAAAATGAATAAGAATGTGAGAATAATAATTTTCAAATGTATAAAAATATTAGTGGTTATTACTATTATTGCAATTATGCAAAATATCAAAGCTTCTGATATTTACTTTGGCTGTTTTACTAATAAATGGATGAAATACCAAACATTTTAAAAATAATAATTATGAAAGATGAATATCTCTGCTGACTCAAAATATAATATAGTTTGGTTTATCCAAAAAATACCAGCACATATAATAAAATTATTTACCTGATAATGCATAGAATATCTACATATTCTGATAAACCCATTAAAATTAAAATATATGAATAAATTACCTAATGCAATTATAATACTAAAATAATATTGTTGAGAATATAGCAAAATACAAAAGAAAAATATTGCATTTTGTTTTATCAAACACAAACCTTAGTTCATTAGCAGACTTTCTCTGCACTGGGTGTCTGTTAAGAACATGAAATACTCCTAGACAGGTAAACTGTTCTGTGAAGCTTCAAGTTGAAACATAATGTTCTATTTTTTTCGTAAACATGGCAAAGCATTTCCAAACATAATATAGTATAATAGTTCTTAAAAACTAAATTAGTTCTAGATTTAAACACATTTTAATAATATATACAAAAATAAATAAACTTAAAGCAGTAAGCTGGTGAATATGGGAATGATGATGTTGGAATGCATTAATTTGTTCAGCTGATTATATCTTGGGATCCCATGGGTTTGTTTAACTAATAATGTATCTGTATTTTTCTTCTTTTAAAGAAGCACATTTTAAACTTTTAAATTATTTGTCATATACGAATAAAAGCATTTTTATAGGTTTCCACTTCAATAATTTCATTTAAATATTATATAAAGCAGTAGTTAGCACAAATATACATAATATCAAATGTTTCTAGTAATATTTCTGCTAACTCTTTGTGCATTTGTTGACAAATATTTTATTCACATTCATCAATGACTAAATAGATGCCACTATTCCCCTGAAGGATTTAAATTAATACTAAAAAAATTAGAGGTCTTAATTATTTTCACATATATTTTCTTCACTTAATTCATGCAGTGTTAACTTCAAGTTTTTCCTGTGAATATTTAACTTGATAACATCAGCATGGAAATTATTATATTAATAGTAAAATTCATCCAGTATATTTCTTTTATATATGAAGAATTATGTTAAAATGTAGCTAAATTTAAATAAAACATTTCAAAATCATTCTTAAGAGAACAGTTCTTTTAATAATTATCATGTTTATTGTTTAGCAGGCAAAAATTAATATAACACATTTTAAAACTTAATTCGTAGCTTAATAGTCTATGTGTTTTAATTTTACTTTTATTTTTTCCCTTTTTAGAAGATAAATAAACAAATGGATATAAACTAGAAAAATATTTTGCATATATTTTACAATAACTATAATTAAACATATCACCTGCTTCCTGTTGAAATACATTTTGAAGTTAAATTGACTAAATTTACTTAAAATAGACATTGAATTCCTTTGTAGCATTACACAATAATCAAGAAAGTTTAAATTAAAATTCAGTAACCAAAAGAAATGAGATATCTGTGCACTCAGTGGATTGTAGATTTAAGAATGAATAAGTTTAATATTTAACACTTTTAGATAAAATAATAATAAATATAAGAATTTGCCACTCTTAAAATTTCAGTGAGATGCAGCTTGATCCAGAAAAAAAGGAAAAAAAGAAAGAGCCCCCTCAACAAACAAACCCTATCTTTTTATAGAATTTTTTATTATATATATTACAGCTGTCAAATTCTAATTAATGACCAATACAACAACGATTTTTTGTTTAAATCTTAATTGCAAAATAAGTTAATCAGTAAATGATGTCATGTTAATCTAGATATTTTCAAAATTACATGTGGTCTAACAAACAGTTTAAAAAATATTAAATAGTTTCTTATTTAGGAAAAAATAATAGTATAATAAAAAAGTAATTAAACATTATTTGTTCATTTACTAATTGAGTTTTTTTTACGATATTAATTTACTAAAGTTTGAATTAATAAATATTTTATCAATTACAGGTTTAACTTTAACTAATATTATAATAATTTTTATATGAGTTTGAATAACTCAAAATAAAATTACTTTATTAATTATATAAGCAAGTTTATCCATCTATGCACACACAACATACATGAATGAAGGAAATGACATTTTAAGCTTTAAACTTAACTTATTAATTAAATAACTACATATAATTTATCACTACTAACAAATAAATTTTAAAGATATTATGTATTAAAAAAAACTTTAATGAACTTCAGGCTGAATCACAATAAACCAAAATTTAACCCTTTTCTTACTACTCTAAACTTAAAGAAGCTAACTTTAAATCAACTTTATCTTCACTTCTCTCTTCTCTTCTACAAACTTAAGTACTATAATATTAAATCATTACTTTTTGCACACATTCTACTATAATAACTATTATTTTAATAATAACTGAAATTTACTAAAAAAATTCATAAATATATAAACTATTATGGTTATAATAAATATAACAATATGTCTATTCTGCATACAAGTTGAACTTAAGGCTTTTGTATAACAAAACTATTGTCTGTTCTACTCTTTTATTTATTAATTCACTATTTAAAAAAACAAGTAAATACAAAAAATTATTATGCTAGGGTAGGTAATGGAAACAATGTGCAAAAACACATGATCACAATATATATACTATAATGGTATGTATTTGTGAATAGCTCTTATTTAATTCTTCATAGTAAGTACAGTTATAAATATATGGATGATCAGATAATTAATTTAAAAAAATCATAGTTTTATAAATAATGAGTTTTATATTTAAAATCAAAGAGTAAACTTATTGATATTGACATATATTCCAAATGGAAATACTTCACAATTAATAATCTCAGAGAATTGATAAGAGTAATAATAAATCAAATCAAACATGTGACTAAGATTTTGTGTAAGAGTAATGAAATTCTTGATGAATCATATGACTATGAATTTATTAATAAGAAAAATATTAATATTTTATTTGACATCACTAACAAAAAATACATAAATTAAATGAATAAACTTTAACAGCTTGAATTATTTAACAAAGATTCAATTGTGAAAAGAGCTGCAAACATCCTCATTTCCCCAATATTAAAACTATATTTAAAGTTATTGATCCTTTGGTTTATTTCCACACTATAATACCGATAATATATTTTATATTTATTACCTACCTATTCATAATATGTTGAAAATGTATGTGCATATAAATATATAATTTATATAGATAAATTGCATATTATCTTGTGCAAGTAATGAAAATCTTCCAAGTTTTAAAATGAAAAATGCATGCATATATTTATATATATATGTATATTAAATATTAAATCTTTATTTAATTTTTGCTTTTTTTTTAAAGCTTTCTTTAAGAGTTCATGAGAAAAAGTGTTTGTTTTAAAGTTTTCATGATCAGTGTAGCTTATCGTGAGTGAAGGTTAAACTGGCTATAGGTGGATATTTTCTCAACCTGGGCCAATTGTTCTTGCTTTTCTATAAACAAGATGATGCAATCCTCTAGAGAATTTTGAGCATGAACAGCTTGTAGAGGCATAAATAACTCCTTTCTCAGAATTAAGAAGTGACAACAGTATAACAGTTTATTTTCAAATGAACAGTTGTCTTTCCTCCTGAAAATTTTCCATTTCTTTTTTTTTTTGAGGAATAATTTTAATAAATAAAGTTATCAATAAAATTTATAAGCAGGATTCTTATAAGATGGTGATGACTAATTTTCTAAATGCATGTGAATTTTATCTTAACAAGCAAGCACCAGAAAAGGGCAGGCACCTTTTCAGCAATGCATTCTTATGTTTGAATGCCACTGAAAATTCATAGATAAATATCTGATATGGTAATAGCTAGTTCAAATTGTAAGTAAGGGATTTCTTTTTATTCTCTATTATTTTATTAATATATGTCTATATTACATATATTATATTTATTGTTGTAATTATAAATTTATTTAAATGCACATTGATTACATAAGTAATATTTATTAAGGCTACAACCTCAAGAATATGCTTGTAAAAATGCAAAAGTAGGAACCTCTACAGGTCTTAACCACAAACTTACATTTTAGAAGAAAAGAGGAAAACCAAGGGGAACCCTTCTTCACTTCAATCTACTTTCTATATAAATAGGTGAAGCTGAAGTGGTTACATCTGAGAATGTGAAACTATTCAATACTTCACTGATTAAGTCCACATTTCTTATTATACATTAATACTCATGAAATCTTTCAATTTACAATGAGTCAATGGAAAGATCTTATAGTTAGAAATCTATTACAATAATTTAAAGTTGTAATTATAAATTTATTTAAAGGCACATTGATTATATAAGTAATATTTATTAAGGCTGTAAACCTCAAGAATATGCATGTGAAATTTTATTGTTATATATGTTCTAGGATATACGAGGTTACAATGTTTTTTACATTTTTATTTAAAATTGGACTATTACACATATGTAATTATTATATTTGAAAACATTTTAGGAGATTAATAAATATAAATCATTTAATTTTATATAAAATTTAGTATAATGGGTCTTTAAATAATATATGTTTTATTTACTAATTTTAATTCGTTCATACATGCAATTCTGTAGGTTACTTAATAATTAAGTTTTAAATTATAGTCCAACTTTTCTTTTATAACATTTATTTTGATATTGAGGATGTTTTTATAATAAACATTTCTAAGTAAAATATAATTAATTAGTTAAGCTGCTATGAATAAAAATAAATAAACAACAAGTAAATGACTTCACACAAATAGAATAATTAACAAAATATAACACACACACACACACATATATATATATTCATACTTAGAAATAGACGTATTACTACATACTCTCTGGCTTAGAAAAAAAAAAGTTTTATATGTATTTATTAGAGCATTTTGCCCATCTAATTGTTTTTCTTTTAGTGAGGTTTGTTTCTAAATTTGTTTCCTATATTTGCTTTTCTTTTTATTTCACACAAATTTTTTTATGTATTTTCTACATAATTTTACTAACTAGAGATGAAATTTATTTCCAAAAAAATGTTAATAATTCTTCAAGAAGTATATATTATTATTTCCCTTTTTTAAACATATGTAAATGAGATTTATTTTATATAGCATGATATTTTACTAAACTGTAATAGTAATAATCAGCCATTAAGCTAATGCACATGCACTTTGTGGATTTTACTCTCACTTTCAAACACAAGATAAAGTTTTTGTGAAAAGATAGAATGAACCCATCTATCCTTTCTACCCAAACATTTATGTATGGGAAAATCTTAAGATTTGAGAATGAGAGCATGCAGATGTTAAGCAATCACTTTAAATTACCTTTACTATGCCTGAACAAATGACCCTTGTGAAATTTACTATTTTTATATGAATTAAAATTTCTCCTTCCCCTTCATTGTTTGTTAATGTGTATAGGTTTTAGAATTCAGGCATTATATGTTCATTAGGCTAGTTGGGTGTGTTAACTGTAACATTTTCTTACCTATCTGTTTTATTATTTTATAAGGGCCCTCATATAGGTTGAAAATTTTTATTTATTTATTTTGTTGTTGGTCACTGAAACGTGGAGTTCTTTCAACTAGAGAATCTCTTACTTGAAATGGGTTCAGTTTTTGTGGACCAATTACTTTACTTTATTGCTGGTGTTAACAAGTGCAGTTTTATAGTTTACAATCTACATTATGATTTATTTCTTCAGGAATTGTTCACATTGGGGTTTTTATTATTGTTCAGTTGATTCATTTTGAGTTGAATTTATATTTTAAAATTTGTTTATGTTTGTTGACCCATCCCTTATGGTTATCTTCTAGATAAACATGTAAAATCTGGCTTACTTTCTGCATTATTATTTCACAGGAGTTAGACTGGAGTTATGAACAGATATTAATAAGTGTTGTATATCTTGTTTTTTTTCATCCAATCTTTCACTTGGATGACATAAAGGATGCTGAACAATTTATCAGAATTGCTTTGGTTTACCCTACAATTAACATTATGTAAATTGGTCTTCTGTTTTGGCTATGTAGAAATAAATTTCAAGAATAGGTCATAACATTACTAGAATAAATTTATAATGTTAATATGATAAATTATTTGGTTCATCCAGTAAAATAATCTGGAATCTACCAGTGTATGGTTGGTTTGCAAATTTAAACTTTTAAACAAATTTCACAAAATTTCATTCTTTTTAAGATGGATGCATAAATCCTGGGACAATAAAGTAATTTCCATACTATTTGCTCTACTTTTCTTGGGCCATAATGTTCATACACACAATGTACATAGTATATCAAAGTTTCCTTGAGACCAGCAAAAATTACAATTCTCCAAGACTTATTATCTTTTTCTTTGACTTGGTATATTAATAGTCAATCTTGTAATTTGTAGTGAGAGGTTTTAATTTATGGTCTTGGTATTGCCATTTATCCTAAATTTTTAATTCCATCTTAATATAATCATCAACCAGCAATGAGATTGTGGTTATATATGAATTGTCAATGTTATTAATATGAAGTTATTATTAAATAGGATTTCAACTGTACATCAGGAACTATATTTTGTTCACCTTGACAGTATTGCATCTTAAAATCAAAGTGCTGTAAAAAGAGACTCCAATTATGGCATTTCATTGTTTATATATCCCCAATTTCTAAATTGAAAGCCTTTGTGGTCAGTAATTACAATGATTTATGAGCCTAACAGAAACTGCTTTAATTTATCAAAGGCCCAAAGACTTGCAAGAGCTTCTGTTTCTTTTGCAGAATAGTGTAGTTCAGTCCCTTTTAAATGTCTACTGAGGAAATACAACACACATGAGTGTTGTTCTTCATCCAGTTGAAACATTACTATGTCTAGACCATACCCAATGCTCTCTGTCTGGACTTAAAATGGGGCTTTAAAATTAGGATAGTATAACACCAATTTATCTAAGAACTTCATCTTAATTTGTTTTTATTTCAGGAAATGATTTAAGTTTCCATTTCAATTTTTCCCCTTTCTTTAGTAATTTGGAAAGATGAAGTTTTCATAAAAGTGATGTAATAGTTACAAACACCAAAAAAAAAAAAAAGAGTGAAGTTGCTTTTTGTTCTTTGGTGTATGAAATTTTTTTGGGGTGAAGTTTTATCCCATCTACCCATACCAAATTGCCCAGAAAAACTATTTCTCTTGCAGTGATAACACATGTTCATGTTAATTTTGATATTCTTGTCCAGACATTCAGTAAAAAAGGTTTGTAAGTAGTGAAGATGTTCCACTATGCTTTTAGAAATGATGATTAGGTCATTTACATATATGACAATGATGGCTTTAATTTCCTCAGAAATATCTAATTTAGACAATGGATTAAATTGGCTCCACTATTTATTAAATCAAATGATATCTGATAGAAAAAATAGATTTGCCCCCATATTTAAAAGTCGTGTATATTTGCTCTTCAGGTGAAATTAGATTTGCCAATAACTGGCTGTAAAGTTGACCATAGTAAATATCATCTTTTCCCTAAAATTTGTCAGCAGTTCCTGTATGACTGATGGGGCATTGGGTATGGTCTTTTGGTTTAAAAACCTAGCATACAGACAGGTAGCACTGATCCATATTTTTTCTTAACAACTACTAAAGAGCTGTTATATAGGGAGGCATTTATTGTACAATATACCATTCTACCATTTGATGTATTTGTTTACCCACTTTGTCCATATATTGATAAAGTAAGAAATAGGATATATACTGAAATGGGTTAGTATCATTGACAAGGATCTTGTGTGTGTAATCTTTGATAAATCCAGATTACTTGTAAAATATATCTTTAAACTTTTATAGTAATTCATATAGCTTATTCCTTATTTCTTCTCCATGTAACTTTTCTACTTTTAATTTGATGTCCAAATCATTGTTGTGATTTGAATACAGGAGAGGTTTATTGGGGGAAATGTAACATAATTATAACATTTACAGTTTGATTCTGATAAATAACCTGTCTTTTCTTATAGTCAATGGCACAGTTGAATCTGTCTAAGAAATCAGATCCTATGAACATGTCATATGTTAGCCCATTCATAATCAAAATGACATGTTTGAAGTTTCTAGTCTTTATATGAAAATTGATCCATCTTTGTTGGGCAAATAATTTGGCTTTTCAACCATTTTCCAGAGTGATTTGTGTTGACTGTTTTAGTGGTAGTGTAGGAATTGACTGATTGGTATAAGTGACAGATTTTCTCCAAGTTCAATAGGGCTCTGATTTCAATTCCTTCAAATTTTACAATAACTTCAGGACAATTATTTACAAATATAGTGTCTTTTTTGTTTTCTTGAATAAACTCATCTGCATCTAATTCTAGTGAGTTTATTATTGTGTGCAAATTGCTCCTCTTAATGTTAATTAGTAGTTCCATAGTGAGGAATATTCCCACAAGGTCCTATAAAGTTTGATTGTTTGCCCCTGATTTTTGCCATCATAGTTTTGACTACTATCTCTTTGGCTTTTCTTTTCTGGCAGATTTTTGTTTGAAATTCATTTATTGGTTGGGTTTTTGCTTATGAGATCTATTTTTATTGAGTTCATCATAGGGAGTTGTGTCATCTTATTTCATGGGTAATTTTCTTTCTACCTTGATTTCGTATTTCTTCTTCACTTTCTGTTTGCCTTAAGTTTAAGTTAGAAACTGAATACTCAGAACTTTCCTTAATTTCATAACTCTTTCATTAGAGTTGTTACCTACTTCTAAAGTTCCTAAAATATCTGATACTTCTGCTACCATACATTTGTTTCCAATTAATATGGTCTCAATATAATAGAGTAGGTTTCATTTCATTATTCTTACTATATCTGTCTCAAATAAATGGAGAGTGGTTAAGGCTTTTAAGTTCACTACTTGCTGTCTAAAAAATTGAGGCATTTTTGCTAAAGTTATAGTTCTCTTGGGATATTTTGTCTCATATAGATATTGCCTCTCCTCATTCCAATAATAGCTAATTAGCTTCTTTTTGAACTTGGAATAAGTTTGAGGGGATTCAAATAACAACAACCACCAAGCTCTGGCAGTTATACCTAGGTAATAATATGCTACTGCTATATTTTCCATCTGTCATCTCATTCAGAACAAATAGTTCCTCCAGTGTCATCAGAAATTCCATGGGGTTTTCATTGTATTCCCCTTTAAAGAGTTTTGTGCTAACAAGGTGGGATATATATATATATATATATATATATATATCCCAGGTAAACTCATATCAGGTATATATATATATATATATATATGAGTTTACCTGATATGGTTGTTCATTACTTTATATAATGTTTAATGCTGGATTATTCACAACAATGTCCCTCTGAGAGTTATTATCTCTTGTTTTCATCTTTGGTAGAATTTGGATATCATCACTTACTTCTTTCTGTTGGTCCTTTATAGATATACTATTCACATTACATCATTCTCTCTGTTCTATTAGTATGTCAATATGTTTATTTTTACTTTGTATTATTTTCTTTAGTTCTTCTATCCTATTATTAGTTGTTGATATTACTTTGCTTATTAGAGTTTCCTACTGACTCCGAGTTATTTTTTCACTTGCCTTAATTTCTTGCATAGTTGCCACAAATTTATTTATAATGGCCTCAAAACATGTTCACATTATTTTTCTATGATTCATTTTAGTTCATTGTTGATGGTCTTATTTTTATTTGCTTCACTGATTCTAGTATTAATCTCATTTAATTGAGAATCGATCTCTTGGAATTTGGCTTGTGACTGTATTTGGATACTATTTAAAATTTTTCTTGCATTTCTCCTAATTCCTTACTCTTCAATTGAGTCTCGAAATGTTTTCCATTTTTGTTTCCCATTTCTTGCATAACATTTGAAATGAGCACTCCATTTATATGAAATCAAAGCTCTATTATTTTTTATAATCTGTCTTTAAAATCCCTTACATTCTTTTTTGATTCTTGCAGCTTGTTGTTTATTTTCTGAATCTCTGTTTTCATTTCTTCCATTGTCTCCTCAATCTTTCCTTTCAGGGCTACCTAGATTAGTTTCTCAAGGTTACATTTTCAATTCAGACCTTTTTAAATTTACTCTGCCATAACTGAAATCTCTTTAAATTGAACTTCTAACCTTGCTTCTACTTTTTTTCTCATCTCTTTAGAATTATCTTATATCTTTGCTTCTAACTTGTCTCTCATTTCCTTAGAGTTATCTTCTAATTTTTCTTTCATTTCTTTGAACATTTTCAAAATTTCCTGGTAATCAAGATTAGACATGCCCAACAAATTTGGGTTAATTCTATCTATAATAAATAATTAATTACTATAACACTATTAAACAAATAATAACTATTTTTTAAACAAATATAATTACTATAAACAATAGTCCAGGTCTATCTTCCTTTCTTTTGCTGCTTCTATAAAAAAACATATACATTCATATGTATAAGAATTCTATTTATTTTTAATCTTGTAATGTGAATTATTGTTATTAACTATTATTTATTTTTGTCCCAGTGAGAGAGATGTATAGCATAAATGAAATATGAAAACACTTTATTTCTGCCATGAGATAAATCTTTTATGTTTGCTGACAATTCACTCACCAGTTAGTTACATGTTCATAAATCTACTGATTTATACTAACAATTATTCTTGAGCTACACATTGGGAAACCATATGTAATGGTACATATTGGTGAAAGACTCTAATTTAATGGTCTCATAGTAAGTATGGTTATAAATATATAGATGATCCAGTAAATTAATTTTTTAAAAATCATATTAGAAATTTTATAAATAATGAGTCTCATTAATTGTTTGAATCTAATTTTAATTATGCATATAACTACTGGGATGAAAGTGAGACTCCTTACTAGCTTATATTTAAAATCAAAAGATAATTTTTTTGACCTTGAAATTACTTCAAATAAAAACAGTTCACAATTAATGATCTCAGGAAATTGATAATAGTGATAATAAATCAAATCAAACATGTTACTAAGATTTTATGTATAAAATCATACAACTACGAATTATTAATAAGAAAAAAATAATATTTTATTTGACATCAGCAACAGAAAAATAAATAAATTAAATGAATAAACTTTAATAGTTTGAATTATTTAACAAAGTTTCATCTGTGACAACGGTTAAAGTCATCCTCAAATAAATGTTACATAAAACCTATCTTAACATTCTGAAGTTAAAATAAAATTTTTATAATGACTGAAACAATCAAAAGAATTACATAAATATCCCCAATATTAAAACTATATTTAAAGTTGATCATTTGGTTTGTTCTCACACTATAATATCAATAATATATCTGCTATCTACCTACTTATTTATTCAATTATACTTGAGAATGTGTGAGCACATAAATATATAACTTATATAGATAAATTGGATATTAAATGCATAAGTAATTAAAAATCTTCCAAGTTCTAAAATAGAAAAATGCATGAATATATT